>PVKV010008884.1:0-84794 GCA_004027835.1 Alouatta palliata
CAGGCCTAGAGGTGTGGGGTGCAGGTGGGGGGACAGGGCTAGAGGTGTGGGGTGCAGGTGGGGAGATGGGCTAGAGGTGTGGGGTGCAGGTGGGGAGACTGGGACAGAGGAGGTGGCTTGCAGGGGCAGGGCGTGGATGTTGCGGTGGGGAGGAGGTGCAAATTTCAGAAGGTGCCTGTGAGACTAATAACAGACAATGCTAGGAATGGGGAAGCCCTTTTGTCAACTTGGCACTGGAGCTCTGCGTGGTCCCTGTTGTTGGGAACTCAAGGACAGGAGCTCTCTTGTTAAGCACAGAGCGGCAGGAGCTGTGCACAGCTACTTCGTTTGGGCTGAGGCTTTTCTCCCGTTTCTCATGTGGGGGCAGAGGAGGGTCATCAGGACTTGGTGGAACTTGGAAACTTGTCAGCTGGAACCAGCCACGACCTTGAGCCCCAGCACAAGATTCATGGTCCTCCCTGCTGGCATGATTGAGGTCTGAGGGCAGGTCAAGTCCGATCATGTTCCTGTCGGCTCCACCTCCTATGGGGCCAAGTCCCCACCTGCACTCTCTCCCCATCTGCACCCCGCCTCCTGTGAGGCCAACTCCCCACCTGTACCCCACACCTCTGGTCCCCTCTCCCCATCTGCAGCCATCTCCAGACACATACATAGCACACACTCATGCACACATGCACATACACACGTGTACACACACATACTTATACACATAAAACATATACTGGCTGTGTTATAGGGAAATACACAGGCTCTGGAGCCACATGAGCTGAAGGTGAGCAGGCGAGTGAGCTCAGGCCTGGTTTAGACCCTGGCAGTCCTCAGTTTCGGGAATATAAGAAGATGACACCGGCAACAACTTGCAGAAAGGGAATTAAAAGAGGAAAGTTTGGAGGAATCCATGGTGGGGGCATAGGAATTGTCCCTTTATATGCATATGTTTGTGCCTGTACACACATAAAGTCCTGAAAAATGAAAAGTCCATGGGGAGCCCTAGGATGACCGCCCAAAGGCCACTGTGCCTCAGTTCAGTTCACCTCACTGCAGCTGCCGTAAGCTCTTCCAGTCTGAGGTCTGGACGTAGACAACATTGATTTTCTGATGGATGGGCAAAGATGACACATTCGATCAATAACAATGGAGCTCCATGGCCGAGAGGGAAAACAACAATTAGCCCAGCGCTGCCGTCTGAGAAGGGCTGGAAAGTGAATGTTAAGACAGTCATTGGCATGGACCTCAGGCAACAGGGGAGAAAGAATCTATTCTTCCCAGGCAATTCAGACACCTATCTGTGCGCCAGTACCCACCTGAGCCCCTGGAGCCCATGTGCAGGCCACAGAGAGGATGGCCTTGGGGTCTGAACAGGAGGGTGTTCAAATGACTCAGAAAATCCGAGACACAACACGAGGGCTATGGTTCTGGACGAGATTCCAGAGCACACAGATGGAGATGGCCATTGTGCTTGGAGCAGCCAGCCCCGGGAGCAGGAGGGGCCCTGCGGGACCAAGACAGCTGCTGCTTTCTCAAGGCCTGGCCCAAGGAGACTGGCCAATGTTCCCTGGGCAGCAAGCACAGCAGGCACAGGCTACTGGCCAGCTCTCCTGCTGAGCCCCGGGAGGTGAGGACGGCCACCTCTGCGCAGAGGAAAGATCTACATACAATTAAAACCAAGTTTCTGCAATTCGTTGAGTTTGTCCAAATGTACAGTTGTTTCGACACCACCACAATCAAGACATACAACAACTCCATCTATTTTTTGTTGTTGTTTTTTGAGACAGCATCTGTTGCCCAGGCTGGAGGGTAGTGGCACGATCTCTGTTCACTGCAATGTCTGCCTCCTGGGTTCAAGCAATTCTCCTGCCTCAGTCTCCTGAGTAGCTGGGATTACAGGCATGGTGACCTTGTCCAACTACTTTTTGTATTTTTAGTAGAGATGAGGTTTCACTTTGTTGGCCAGGCTGCTCTTGAACTCCCGACCACTCGCCTTGACCTCCTAAAGTGCTGGGATTAGAGGAGTGAGCCACCGTGCCCGACCAGAACGGCTCCATCTCTCAGAGCATTCTTCCTGTCCCTGTGTGCCCATCGCTCCCCTAACCCCACTGCTAGGCAACGACTGCTCTGTCTTCTGTTGCTAGAATTTCGCCTTTTCCAGAAGTTCCTGTAACTGGAATAATTCCGTAAATAGTCCTTGTGCCTATGTTGTTTTTTTTTTTTCACTCAGCCTAATGTTATTGAGACCCATTCCCGTTGTAACAGTAGCTGTTTTCTTTGTTGCTGAAGGGTATTACCATTGTCTAGCTATCCGCTTGTGATGACAGTGCAGTTATTAGAATACACGCAATTACTCCATCACCATTCACTGGAAATGACATTCTTCCTTGTTTTAATTTCCATCTCAGCTTTGTTGACAATCCGTTCACCACGGACGTGTAGGTCCATTTCTGGACTCTACGTTTGTCCTTTTGATGTCTGTGTCCATTCGTGTGCTGGGACCACCATCTTTTCTTTATACTTTTAGTCCATAAATATAAAAGCAGTTAGATGACTCCATTTTTGTCTTGCTTTTTCAAAAACTTTTAGATAAATTCTGTTTCTTTATAAATTTTAGGAAATGAAAGCTGTAGTGATTGTAATTGAGTTTCTATGACTCTACAGATCAATTTGAGAACTGGCATGTTGACAATATTGGACTTTCTGTTACCTGAGCATGTTATCCTCCGTTTATCTAGGTCTTCTGTAATTTCTCACAGGAGGTTTTGCAGTTCTCATCCTACAAATCTTGCATACACAGCATGTTGTTAGATATGCTCTTAAGTATATCATACAGGGGGATATGTGGCTATGTATGTAGATGTTTAATGTAAACATCTTTTTATTCACTTTCGTTTTTCATTTTTTTGATTCTCTAGTAAATAGCACCTCTAAAGTTTAACTTCATTTATAAAACATAAAAAGTATAATTCATTGTTTTGTACATGAATCTAGCATCCTGTGACCTTATTAAACTTACTCATTAATTTTAGTAGCTTTTTAAGTAGATGCATTAGTATATTAAACAAAAACAATCATGTACTCTGTGATTAAAGAGAGATTTACTCCTTGATTTCCAATCTATATGACTTTTGTCTTTCAATTTCTTTATCTTGTCTTACTGCACTGGTGATGTGGAGTGGGATTAAGTATGACATTAGTTCCAAGTTTTTATACATACTGTTAAATGGGTCAAGGAAGTTTCCTTCTATTTCTAATTTTCTGAGAATTTTTTTTATAAATGGATAGTAAATTTTGTCAAAGGCTTTTGTGCATCTATTGAGATGATTATATGGCTTTTCATTTCTACTCTGTTATTACAGTGAATTGCCTTGACTGATTTTTCAGTGTTAAACCATCCTTACATTCATAGAATAAAAGTCACTTGATCAGGCTACAATAATCTTTTGATATAGTACTTGATTCGACTTGCTATTATTTTGTTGAGAATTTTTGCGAATGTTTTCATGAGGAATGTTGTTTGCATTTAATTTATAATACATTATTCTGATTTTGGCATCAGGGTAATGTCAACCTCATAAATTGAGTTGGGATGTATTCCTTCTGCTGATTTTTTCTTATTTCTTTTGTTATTTTTTCTTTGACATGCACACGCACAAAGAACGTTTAATTGCTAAAATTTTGAAAATTGTATTGATTTCTTATATCATTTGCTTGTGTTCAGAAAATATGCTCTTTACCTTTTCAACCCTCTCGGCTTTATTGAGGACTTCGGACCCAGCCGTCGTGCAGTTTCCGTGCTGTGTCGGAGCCCACTCACCCAGGTTCACGGGTGCCAACTGCGCCTGTCACTCCCCAATTCCTCACTGAGCGACACCGTGCCAGTCACTTGAAATCGGCCATCATGGAAATATTGGCAACGCCGAAATGGACAAGCACTCTGCATCCTCACTTTGGACAGCTGGTTGTTTAAAGAGCTGGTTGTTCAATGGTTCTCAGCACAAGGTGATTTATCTTTTCGAATGCTTCCCACTCCTTGATTAGTTCTGTATCTATGTGTGTACATATGTTAAGATGAGCGTGAGTCCATGAGATGTCCTAGTGCTCCTCCATCACACAGGGCTCGCTCAGGCCTTCCTCCTAACTCATTTGTAGACTTCATGCCCATTATCTATAATGTATTTACTCATTTATTAAACCCTAATATGCACATGGGCTGCTTTAGAACTGCTGAACTGTGCCCATGTGAGAAGCAAGCTTACCAACAGTGCTCATGTGCCGTGGTGGGCGCTGCGTGTTTTTGCTGTTGTTGTTTTTGGGTTTTGTGTGCGGCTGTGAGCATTGTGTGTTTTTGCTGTTGTTGCTGTTTTTCGTTTTTGTCTTTAGCCTTCTAGTATCCAGTTGAAGCACCCTTTTCCAAATTAGGGAGATTAGTTATTTTTTCCTCACCACGCTCAGTGTGGACCTGTCTCACACTTGTGATAATGTAACCAAGCAGCTTTACTTCAAAACACGTTTTTAAACATTTTTGTTCCTTTCTCTAGCGTTTCAAGTTATAACCTTGAGGCAAACTTCAGAGGTCTTTCTTCTTAGCCTTAAAATCGAGAGCACACCCTCCCTTTTTCGCCATATATACTCCCTTCACAACTATCTAACTGTGTGTTAGTATCTAATTATGTGTCTTCTTAGAAGTTCCAGGGTCTAATCTTGAGACAGACCAAGCCTGGAGCTGCAAGTTTCAGAGATGACTTCAAGGCAGGTGATGAATAGCCCGGCCACTGCCGAGATGATGCCAGCCTGCAGTCCTGGTGGACTGGGACCCAAGACAGCCACCGCAACAAGGCACACCGACATTGTACTCGGCCCAACTCCTCATGCCTTTCTGATCAAGTTCTTCCTTTTTCAAAACCCCTGCCTTCCCCCTAAAAATCAAAGCAGTTACTTTGGATGGGAATCCGGCTGCTGCTTCTGTGCTGGTTTTGGTTCACAAACGTGCTTTCTTTCCACCAGATCTCGCTCTTGTCACTTGTCTTTAGCATGTAGCGGGCATCCAGACCTGCTTTGTCTGGTTACAATCACGATAGACGTACCTGCCACAGTCTGCACCCCATCCTGGGATCAATATCCAGGTTAGCTTTTTAAAATTTGCATACAGCAAAGTTTGCTATTTGTGTATACGATGCTCTGAGTTTTGAAACGCACCTAGGATACTTACCATTTTTTGATGTTCTTCATTCTTTTTGGAGTATCCGGTTTTCTATCTAGGGACAGTTCCCTTCACACTGAATAAGTTGTGTCAGCATTTCTTACAGCAAAGACTCCTGGCAGCAAATTCTTTAAATTTTCCTTTATCAAAAATGATTTTCTTTTAATACTTAAAGAATGCTTTTGGTAATACAGAATTCTAAATACTGTTTATACCTAGAACACTAAATAGAGTTTGTTTGTTAGTTTATTGATTTGCTTTCAGCACTGTATAGATGTTCTATTTTCTTCTGTCCCTAAGTGGTTTCTGACAAGGCACCAAGCCTTAATTGCATCATAGTTGTGCTGTGAGTAAGGCATCATTTTTCTCTTGCTACTTTCAAGATTTGTCTGTTATATTTCTCTTTCAACAGCTTGACAGGATGTGCATGGGCATCTTTGTGGTTTTCTTTCCTGATGTACACTTAGCATCTTCCTGTTTTATATCGGGTATGGAATATTTTTGAACAATGTATCTTCAAACATTTCTTTTCTCTGCTATGGCAATCCAATTACATGTACTTGAACCTGTTGATATAATCTATCAAAACACTCAGGCCTTATCTAAAATACTAAAAAAAAAGAGAAAAAAATGTTTTCTTTGCTTTTTTCTTGGACAATTCTCTTAATATCTTCAAATTCAATTACTCTTTTATCTTTCATATTTATTTGGCTTCACACCCATCTCATGAATATTTTCTCTTAAAAATTTAATTTTTTAGTACTGGAATTTTCATGTTTATTGTAAGTCTCTTTACTGAGATTTCTAGTTCTCTGTAGATCTTCTTTAATTGGAAATATGACTATGTGGAGAGAGAAAAGAATCGGAGGGGCAGGTATTTTGGAGGAAAGGGCACAGTTTTGTATGTTTTACCTCAGGACCCTATTCAGTTCTCACTGTGAAGGACAGAGAAAAATACCCTACTGCTTCCCACAGGAGAAGGGGAAAGGATCCATGTACTATGCACAGAGCCCTTGCTCCCCTAGCAAGGCCTACCCACAAGGGAAGCAATTTCACCATAGCCTGAGTGGGGTTCCCCAGAGCCTAATCCTAACTGAATTGGGAGGAGAAATATTCTGGAGGCTCACTAAAGGACTCAGATCTAATCATAGGACTACAGAATGTACAGGGTGACTATAATGATGGGACTACAGTGAAAACAACTGCAAGACCCAGGCCCTACTGAAGGAGTTTCCAGGGAAGCCCAAAGACAACAGCAGAGACAATAACAAGGCCATTGGAGGAAATAACAGCCTCTGACACCTACAGCTATAGCAAATATAACCACAGCCTCACTGGCAGCCAGATACACACACAGACTCCCACTGCAGGCCGATCTGCCTTATAGGAAAAGTGAACAGCATGCAGGAACAGATGAGTAACAGATGGGTAACGTAAGCAGAGAGACCGAAACTCTGAGGAGGAATCCAAGGGAAATGTTGGAAATAGAAAACACTAACAGAAATGAAGATGCCTTTGATGGCTCATCAGCAGACTGGACATGGCTAAGGAAACAATCAGTGAATTTGAAGATAAAGCAATGGAAATTTCCAAAACTGAAATGCCAAAAGGAAAGAAGGAAAAAGATGAGAGAGAATATGTAATAACTGTAAGATAATTACAAAATATATAACATTTGCCTACTAAGAATACTAGGAGAAGAGATAAAAGAACAAAGAAATATCTTAAGTAATAATGACTGATAATTTATCAACAGATGTCAATCTACAGATACAAGAAACTCAGAGACAACCACCAAAATAAATACCAAAAGATGTATATCTTGGTATATCGTATTCAAACTTTTAAATAAACAAAAATTAAGAAAAAGTCTTGAGAGACATCAGAGGGGAAAAAAATCTCACTTGTAGCAGAACAAGGATAAGAATGCATCAGACTTCTCTTTAGAAACCGTGCAAACAAGGATAGTGGGGAATTAAATGTTTAAAGTGCTGAAAAAAAAATCATCAACACAGAATTCTGTAACCAGTGAAATTATTTTTTCAAACTTGAAGGATAAATAAAGACTTTCTCAGGCAAACAAAAATTCAGGGAACTTGTTGACAGTAGACCTACTTTGTGGGAAGTATTAAAAGAAGTTCTTCAGAGAGTAGGAAAATAATACAGGCCAGAAACACAGATCTACATAAGATAGAGCATTAGAGAAGAAATAAAATGCAGGCAAAATTAAAAAATGTCTCATTTTCCTTTATTTAGGATAATTATAATAATGTCTTTAAAAGGTTATTGTAATTTTATAATAAAAGGTTATTATAATTATATAATCTTTGCTTGGCTGGGTTTGAACTTTAAACTATCTTGGGACAGCTTCATTCAGATACTTCGCTTTTAGCTGAGCTGCATGAGTCTGCTCTGCACATGTGTGTTCAAGGTTAATATGGTCTGGATTTGTGTCCCTGCCCAAATCTCATTTCAAACTATAATCCCAATGTTGGAGGAGGGGCCTGGTGGGAGGCAACTGGATCAAGGGGATGGATTTCCCCCTTGCCGTTCTTGTGGCAGTGAGTTCTCCGTATGTGACTTCTCACAAGATCTGGTTGTTTCCAAGTGCACAGCGCCTCTCCCTTCTCTCTCTTCCTCCTGTTCCAGCCACATGAAGACACGCCCTCTTCCCCTTCACCTTCTGCCATGATTGTAAGTTTCCTGAGGCCTCACATCCATGCTTCCTGCACAGCCTGCAGAACTGTGAGCTAATTAAACCTCTTTTCTTTATAAATTATCCAGTCTCAAGTAGTTCTTTATAGCAATGGAAGAACAGACTGATACACAGGTCAATCAGAGAGGTGGGTAGAGAGAGTGGAGTATCCCTTCTCTGCCTCTTCAACAATTTCTCTGCTCTCTGTAGTGTCTGCAGTGTCTCAGATTGACTTTCCAGTTTCCTAGGCAGAAAGGCTGTAGGTTTTTCATTTGAGACTGTGCTGCCACTGTGCATGCTGGGCAGACTGCATTTAGCACAGGCTAAGCCTCATAGATTCCTAACCCACGTCTCCACCCCTTAAGTAAGGAGTCCTCCCCTACTAATTTTAGTAAAGCTTACTGCTTCTTCTCACTTTCCTGCACATTTGAGTAGAAATGTTTCCTTTTATTGCCTTCAGGGTTTATAGTTGTTTCCTGAAGGAGGATGTTACCTGCTAGAGCTTTAGTCCCTCATACACAAAAGAAAAAGACCACCTTCATTTTTGAAAGATACATTCATTGGGTATAAAATTCTCATTTGAGAGTATTTTCCTTTTAGTACTTTAAAGATGTCATTCCATTTTCTTCTGGCTTGCATTTTTCTTTTTTTCTGATTCAAAGTATGCTACCATTCTTATCTTTATGACTGATACAGTTTGGAAATTTCTCCCCACCAAATGTTATGTTGAATTATATTTCTCCCCACCAAAAGTTCAACTTATGTTGAACTTTGATCCCCAGCATTGGAGGAAGAACCTAGCGGAAGGTGTTTGGGTCATGGGAGCAGATGCCTCATGAATGGCTCGGTGCTGTCCCCATGGTAAAAAAGTTCCCAATCTATTGGTCACCTTCAGATCTGATTTGTTAAAAAGAGCCTGGCACCTTTCTCTTTCCTCTCTTTTTTCTTCTCACCCTGTGATGCCTGCTCCTCTTTACCTTGTAGCATGAGTGGAAACTCCCTGAGGCCTCACCAGAAGCAGATGCTAGCACCATGCTTCTCATACAGTCTGCAGAACCATGAGCCAAATCAACCTCTTCTCTTTATAAATTATAAAAGCTCAGGCATCCCTTTGTAGCAACACAAAGGGATTAAGACAATGACTCTTAAATGATTATGTAATATGTTTCTATGTTCCTCTTATGTAAACGTCTTCTAAGATTTCCTTTTTGCAGAAATGTGATTAATATATGACCCAGTGTGGTTTCCTTTATATTTCTTCTGCTGGAAGTTTGTTGAATCTATCAGTTGACAGTTTCTAACAAATTTCAAAACTTTTTAATATTCTTCAAGTAATTTTTCTACACCCCCTTCTCTATTCTCTGTTTTTAAGATGATTACATTTGTTTTGGACCATTTGATATTTTCTCACAAGTCCTGATGCTCTGTTCATTTTTCCCATCTGTCCTGTGTGCTTCATTTTCTTTAGGTTTTATTGTTATAGCTTCAAGTTCACTAATCTGTGTATGTGTGTGTGTTTGCAGTGTGATCTGCTAACATTTTATTTCACATGCTGTATTTTTTCTCCAGAAGCTCAATTTTGATTTATTTTCTCTATATTACATTTCTCTTGCCGTCACGCTCATGTTTTCCTACACGTCTTGAACAAATGTGTGTGTGAGTGTTCTGTCTTAATGCTGTTATCTGACAATTCCATAATCTCTGTCATTACTGGGTATGTTTTTATTAACTGAGTTTTCTCCTGGTTTTGGGCTTTATTATTATGTTTATTTGTATAAATGGTACTTTGCTGGATGCCAGGCATTCTAAACGTTAATGCTATTGGGTGCTGTATTGCTTCAGGGAGTGTAGAACCTTGGTCTAGCACTCCGTGTGATTGCTTAAAATCAGCTTATTCTTTTGAAGTCTACTTGTCAGCTTTTTTTTTTTTTTTTTTTTGGCAGAAGATCCACAGCAGCCTGTCATCCAGGGCTAGCTTACTCTAACTTCCAAAGCAGCATCTTTCCACAGTATCTGCCCAACACCCCTGCATTCGTCTCTCCTATTTCGCTGGTGGCAGTATAAAATTTACTCTACCTATATGAACTCTAGGAATTTTTTGTACTTCTGTTTTCCAGCAGTTCCTTTCCCAGCCCCGTGGTGATTTAGCCACACACAGTCACAGATTAATACTGAGGCAAGGATTTGAGAGGAGTCCCTGTAGATCTCTGGAACTCTCCCTGCAGCTCCCTTATCTCTGGAGTCTGCAAATTCTGGCTGCCCTGGCCTCTCAAAGCTACAGTGTCTGTCTACTCAGATCAGCAAAATTGCTAGGCTCTGTTTGATATTCCTTTTTCTGTGTTGTGGCCTGGAAATTTCTTCCAAGCCTGTGTAATTGTATGGCTAGCTTAGTTTGTTTCTGGTCTTCCAGGTATTATTTGTTCCTGTACTGACTATTGTTTAAGGTTGGAAATGGTTGTTTCATGTATCTTATTTCATTTTCTAGTTATTCAAGGGAGCAGGTTGCTGGGTGGAAGCAGCATTTCTCAGCAGGTTGTTTTTCACAGTGGAATAGATTAACAAGTCTCAAAATGCTTTCTGTATTGCAACATGGTAAATACCATGATGACGCTGGGTGCTAGGTTTCTCACTGTTGGCAAAGGGAGAGACAAATATGAAATGTAGCAAGGCTGGGAAGAATCCCATTATACTGGCTGGGAGTCAGAGTTATAAGCAGGAAATCTTGGTTTTACAAGACACAGACATAAATAGAAGTAGAAAGTCAGACAGGCAGATATGCATGTTTCTTACTTTGTTTGCTTAGAGACCTGAAATTAATGACACCATTGGTAATGAGCCCACTGGTGCACAGATCTTGGTTTCTAAATACTGCTTCCCACTAAAATAATATGTGACTTAGATCAGTGACTAATTCCTAGGATGAGTCAGAAAAATAAGTCAAAAAAATGCACACACATTTTTGTGCAAGAAAATAAGGCTTTGATCAAAAAGTGTTGGGAGCATGCACAGGAAAACCAGAAGGAAAAACATTTCACTGACCACACAGGAGACAATTTGAGCATCACGATAAGGAGGTTAAAGGATGGTAACCCATTTGATTAAAAAAAAATCTAAAACAAATAATTGGTTAATATTATATCAGTAATTTATAGATTAATAAAATAAGGAGATACTAATAAAATATGGCAAAATATAAAAAACTGATCAATCTGAGTAAAGAGCAGATGACAGTTCTTTGTGCTATTTTTGCAAACTTTTGCAAATTTGAAATTATTTCAAAATAGGAAGTTAAAAACATTTAGATCATTAGGATGAAGTCCTAGTAACCAAGACTTATTTTTTAATTTAATTTAATTTTAATTTATTTATTTAACTTTAGGTACATACTATATCTGGCATTTCTCCCCATGTTATCCCTGCCCACCCCCCCCCACCCCACAATGTCGCTCCCCTACCCCCTCAACTGCCCCCAGTGTGTGATGCTCCTCTCCCTGAGTCCACGTGTTCGCATTGTTCAACACCCACCTATGAGTGAGAACATGCGGTGACTTTTAAAGGGAGAAAGTCGAATTCTTGACTTCAAGCAATTACGCTACGGTTTTGCAGCTGGGCTTAAAACTCGCCAGACTTTTCAGTCATCATGGAGCATACTGATGTCAGCTCTCTCCTCAATGGGCAGTGCTGGTCCTGATGGTGCTGGTTCTGAATGGGGGGCCTGGGTGTGCATGGTCTGACCTTTCAGAAGAGGGATTTGACTCGGAGTTCATGTAGTAAAAGCCTCCTGCACAGCAGTAAAGTGTGCAAGTCATGTTAAACTGATGCATCTGTAGAAATCCACCACGATCCTAAGATCTTTAGGATACGGTATGGAGCATCTTTCTGTGGCAAATGAATTTTTAAAATCTTCAGTGGCATAACTGGTTCTTTGTAAGGGCATCTTACTGTTGAATTTCTAGTTTTTCTTCTTGAAAATCTTTCCATTTTTCTTTTCATAGGCTTGTGAGCATGTATGAGGTTTTATAAACTAACCAGTGTATTAGTCACAACACTTGTATTGCACTTTCCCTCATTCCAAGGCTTATTTATATGTAGGATGATCTTTATCCATTGCCAAAGGACTCATAAATACAGCTCTTTGATATTTGCTAACTCCAGTCGAACTTGGTGTGTGTGAAGGAAACCACAGCCCACGGAAAGGATGATATCTGCTTTGATTATGGATCTCCTGTGAAAACTCAGCAAGCATTTCATTTATAAAGAGCCAGGCAAGTCATTCAAGTGTTCACATTTGCAAGTAAAAAACAGCACTTTGGGTACCATTCACCTGTGTCCAGGAAAATACCACCTGCCTGGCTTTGGGGCATGGGAAAGGGCTGGGAAATTAGAGAACCCAACAGCTTTGAAACACCAGCCTGGACTTGGGAGAAGCAGATAATTTTCTGGCTGTCTGCAGGAAACCTGATCCTTCCAGCAAGTCTGTGAATGGAATCAGGGCTGGTCCAGATGGAGTCTGGTTATGTGGCTGATGCCTGGTGGACATTCAGAGCCCAGGCTTCATAACTGAAGCAGCCAGAGTGTAATAAGGGGAGATAGAGAGAGATCCAAAGGGAAGGGAATGATGCTTTGGGAGTGGCGAGTCTTCATTCTACGGAACTGACTGGCTGCACTGTAGACAGTTTAGCATCCTTGACCTCTAGGCTCTAAATGCCAGTGGAGTCCTGGGGCCTGTGACAGCCAGAACATGCCTACTCATCTCCCACACCCTCCGGGGAGTGCCATTGCAACCATGGAGAGCAGTCACTTGAGCACTGTGGAGCTACAGTGACCAGACTGATCCACATCTAAAGCACAGGCTGTCCTCCCTTCAGACGCTGACTGCACAGGTGGTCACGCTAGGGTTGCTTCAATCGGTTGCTTGTCAGGGCCCATTAGGACAGGAGGTAAGATTTCTTAAGGACTTTGTAATTAGCATTATATTGCGAAACACTGAATAGATTTTCCCAGGAGTGCCCAGACTCTACACAGACCGAGAATATAGACAGGTGATCAGTGGGGTTTAAGGGTGTGGCCCTTCACCAGGACACAGAGCCCATTCTCGGCCCATCTTGTGAGATGTGCAAAGTCAGAGATAGCCAGGTCCATACAGTTGTGTCTTTATACAAGGTCATACTTTCACTGATATTATTTCAACCACAAAAGCTATGTGGAGTTCCCTCGAAGGCAATTGTCCTTAGTACTTCCTTTTCACTCTGTAGTTAGAACCACAGGCACACAGGCTCAAACCACAGCACGAGCTATTCAACATGGCAAACCATACACGACAGTCAACTTCATCAACATATAAATATTCTAGATTAAACATTCCACAAACAAACAAGGTAAAATTAACATTAAGAGAAAAGAGATAGGAAAAAGGGTCAACAAACCAGTCCAGGGACAGTGACGAAGATGAAAACAGTCTTCTGGTCTGGGCCAGGAGGTCCATCAGTCTTGCAAGGAAGAGTCTTTGATGGGACAGAGCCTTTGGCAGCAGATGCCAGTGTGATCACAAGTGACAGCCAGATAGTGTCAGTTAAGACAGCTGCTTCGAGCTGCTGAAGCCCTGCTCTTTTTTGGTCACAGAGTCTTCTGGTGGGGCCTGAGAGTGAAAGAATGTGCTTTTTCATGTCCTTATCTGGTTGGGTACAATCTTTTTTTTTTTAATTGGTTTATTAAGCAAAACATCTTGTCCTTGTTGGCAAAGTGCCCTATGAAATGTAAAATGGAATCTGTTCCTAAGATGAAGTTACTTATGTCAAGGGTTCCCAGGAACACCAAGACCTGTGACCGTGGCCCCATCGGCGCTGAGCACTGGGCAAGGAGTGGCTACTGGAGGCAGGAAAGCAGCTCTGCCGCAGGAAGACCTTAAGCCGCAGGAGGACCAAGGAGAGAAAGACACAAGAACTACGAGTGAAAAGAGCAGTGGGTGCACACGAAGCCAAGACCGTGGGAAATCAGGAACCTCATCGAGTCACTGAGGGAAGAGGTAAAAAGCTATAATCTCACAAAAGGATTCCCTAGAAAAATCCCAGATCCCCACATTCCCATACATAACAGGGAATTTAGGCCACCCATGTTTAAAATTCATTGAGTGATAAAGGATCTCACGTGGACACATTCACATCTAGAAGGAAGGTTAGACAACATGTGTCTCTTACAATGGTGTAAACCAAAAATAAAATCCTAACCCCCCAATGAACCAAACAAATCTCCTCTTGGCCAAGTGAACCCCATTGAAACTTGAAAACCTGAATTCCTGGCCATCCCATGACAGGAGGGGAGGTTGGACACACCTCATTCTCCCTTCTCCCTTGTGAGTTTTTGATTTGGCTGATCAGCATGAATATTAAGATGGAGACTGTAAGACTGACAAACTGACTCTGTGTGTCAATAAAATGGGAATTCCAACTGGAGGCAGGCCTAGCGTCACATGGCAGACAGCAGACCACAAGCTGAAGGAAATCTAAATATTTTACCCTAAAATATACTTATTTGACATATTTTGAAATGGCCCTACAAAGCTGTTCCTTGTGAGGAAAATTTGCATCTGTAGAGAATTTCCTTCCTTTTTTAGGTCTTTCCCAGATCCAGGAGAGCCTGAGAGATTTAACTAAGAGTCTGACACCTTTTAAGATCCAAAAAGAGACTTTTACCATCTATTCTCTCTGAAGCCTGGAGGCTTTATTTACATAGCAAGACCTTGGCATCCACAACCCCCCATCTTAACTCAAGCAGTTCTTTCTGCTGACTTCAGCTCTTTAGACAAAGCTTAACTCTTTCAACCAGTTGTCAATCAGAAAATCTTTGAACCCACCTATGACCTATAAGCCCCGCTCCTCACCCTTGCCTGGGAGATGTCCCACCTTTCTGGGCTGAACCAATGTACACTTCCCATGTATTCATTTATGTCTTCACCTGTAATTTCTGCCTCCCAAAAATATGTATTAAAAATCTATAAGCCAACCAAATTGAGCACACATTTTCAGGCCCTTTTGAGACTATACCCCAGGCCATGGTCACTCATATTGGCACACGACAAAAACCTCTTTAAATGCATGATGGTGTCTGGCTTTGTCATCAACCATGGGAACATTTCTGAGAGGCTGGAAGCAAACACAGAATTAAACAGGCTGCTGTGTTTCCTGAGAAGATGAGGGGCTGTGCTGAAAGCTCCAGAGCATTCCAACAAGGGACAGAAACTGATGTGCCCTGACGTGCACTCGGGAACAAAGAAACTTCATAATGCATTGGGCTCCAGACCAGCTCAGCTCCCACCTCTGATCTCTGCCCAGGGAAAAAGGGGCAGAATGGCTCAGAGTGAGAAAGTGATGTCCAGGGAACTAAAACACTAGGTCTTGTTAGCTATGCTGTGGGGAGGTCCAAATATATCCAGCAGGTTCCCAAACTCCTCTGGGGCAGGCCAGCACAGCAGCCACAACACAGGACCTTCCTGGATGTGCTGACATGCATCATTGCTCACGCAACACAACGGGCTTCGATGGCTTGTCATTAGCCAACATGTCCCCGCATCTGACACTCTTGCCATGGCTGGCAGAAAGGGCACAGTCTCGCTGTTGGAGGAGGAAGCTTCCCAGGCACCTCCCCAAGATCTTCACTGAAACTGTTAGTTTCTGCAAGAAAACCAGAGGCCAACGTGCCACCGTGTCAGGGAATGCTAGATTTCCCCATCAGGCTCGAGAGAACACCATGGACCAGAGTGCACATTCCGAGCCAGGCGAGGCCGGGCTTGGATCTCACAGCTCCCCTGAGACTGGGACACTCCACAGCAAACATCACATCAGTCAACATCCCTGTCTAGGGGTATTCTTCCAACCATCACATCATGCTGGATCAAAGGTGTGTGTGAGTGTGCAGATGTGTGAACACACATATTCATGTCTATAAACATGCACACATATGCATGTGTGTAGAGTGTACACAACACATACATGTTCATATATTTGTATATGCACATATGTCAACACACATAAAAGTACATGTTTGTTTCATGTGTGTGTATGTGTGTATACTATATGTACTTACACAGGTTTATAAAATCTGACTTCCTTATGCTCACTTTAAATTATCGACCATGGCTTTCCTTCTCAAATTTACCATGAGGTAGGACAAAATGCCTTTGCCTGTTCAGCAGAATTGCCAGGCGACCCTTCAGATTTCCAGTCTGCAGAAAGGGGATGAGAGTGGTACCTGTGAGCTGATACTCTTACAGTGATGGCTGACAGCTTTTTCCCTCCCTCCAGATTTATAGTGTTTAAATGAGCAAACCAGTGGCAGAGAATATCATTATCCTCTCCTTTCACAGCCAAAGGAAGGATGGGCCACAGCAGAAGTTCACACAAACTAATCAAAACAATTTGCACTACTGCCCAAATGCTTGGCTTTTTAAATCCCTCTGTTTCAGTCTCAATTGATTCAGAGAATACCCACATTTGGCATTATTTTTCCCTAGATAATAAATGAACGTGCCCTGCCCTCGACCCCACCAGTGGCTGGAAGAGAAATATTGAAGAAACAGTTGGCAGGAGGGTGCCACGGTCATGATTCAGCAACGCTCTCCTCCGTGTGCCTCTCAGCCTCCTGCTGCAATAACTCTTCCATAAATATTTAATATTTTAGTTATGTTTTCTTAAACCAAAAGTTGACCCTTATTCAAAGTAATCATATAAGTGATCAGTATTTGCACTGCCTGAGGAAACAGGAAATTTGCATCCAGTTTCTCTGAGCCAAAATTAAACATTTATACATTTTATTCACGTTGCTTGTCATTAGGCCCAACTTACTAGGGCTCTCTGCATTCAGCTCCATACTAGAAAAATGCTCTCTCTTTGAAATAAAATTGCCCACGAAAATGACACTTGTTGCTGGAATGGTAACACGCCCCCCTCCCTAAAATTATCTAAAAGGATTTTTCAAGGAAGTCAGTGTTTGCTGGGAAAATGCACTGGACTATACTTGGAGAATTCCACATCTAAGAGGCCTCACACGGCACTCATCCTACCCCAGCACGGTTTGCTTGCTTTTGCTTTTTTTAAAAAAATAATTCCATTTTTAAATATCGACTTTGCATCCAGACTATTATTTTCCTTTTTCTACCAGCAACCAGGAAGGAAGGCAAAGCAGACGGGGCAGAAGGAGAAGGAAAATAATAGAGAAGTCGGCAGATGAAAATGAAGACTGAGAAAAGCTGTAAGAGTTCTAACACCGCGAGGCTGAGTTTGCGTCATCTTTCAAAAGCTGAAGTTGAGTGAGTTGGGTCTTTTTCTGCCTAACATTTAACAAAAATCTCTAACAGGATGACGTGACCAGCACCCATGAACTTAGAAGAGTCTTTTCTATGGCATTTTCTTTTCACATTTGGAATTTCACAGTTTCCAAGACATTGGGCTTAATTTGCCCTATTCTGTGGGGCCCCCCAAACTCTCAGTAACTTTTACTGGGGTCCTGAATGATGAGTCTCTGCAGGACTTTCTTGTGAAATTACATGATTGGCCATTCACTTGCATATATTTTATTTTTAATCATTTTATTGGTTTTTTAACTTTTACTTGGCTTTTGTTTTTTAAAAAATTTTTATAGATGCAAAATAGTTGTATATATTGTGGGTATATATACGGCAATTAAATACAAGTATATAATGTATGATGATTAAAACAGAGGGATTGGAATATTTATCATTTCAAACATTTACCAGTTCTTTGTGTTAGAAACATTCCAATTCCACTCTTTTAGTTATTTAAAAATATACGATGAATTATTATTAACTATAGTTGCTCTGCTGTGCTACCATACACTACCAGGGCTAGCCAAGGGAGAAAAGACAGTCCTGGGCTCTTAGTTTCAGTTTAAGGTTGGGCGAGTAAAACCTCCTCCTCATCCCTCTTTTCTGCTTATCACCAAAGACAGAAACTAAAAACCACGGCTTCAGTCTGCTAAGAGCCCAGAACGAAACAAAACAGCAACAACAAAACAAGGCAGCTGGGCAAGCTCGCGCGGGATCTTCTTCTTTCTGTTTAACTGTATTATTTTACCCCTTAACAAAGCCTTCTTTATCCCTCCCTCCACACTGCTCTTCCCAAGCCTCTGGTAACCATCATTCTACTCTCCTATCTCCAGGAATTCCATTTTTACATTCCAGCTCCCATATATGAGTGAGAACATGTCATACTTGTCTTTCTGTGCCTGGCTTGTTTTACTCAGCATAATGTCATCCAATTCCAACCTGTCATTGCATATGATGAGATTTCATTCTCCTTGTGGCTGAATAATATTCCACTGTGTCTATGCACCACATTTTCTTTACCGATTCGTCTGTTGATAGACAATTCAGTAAAGTTCTAGAATACCAAAGCAATGTACAAAAAAGTAGCGTTTCTGTACACTAACAATGAAAATCTGAAAAGAAAACCAAGAGAGCAATCTCACTTACAATAGCTATAAATAAAATGAAATACTTTATGAACTTAACCACATTGGAAAATCTCTACAATGAAATCTATAAAAACAGATGAAGAAAACTAAAGAGGACACAAAAAGATGGCAAGATGTTTCATGTTCATCCACTGGAAAGGTCAATATTGTTAAATGTCTGTACTACAAAAAGCAATCTATGAATTGAATGCCGTGGCTATCATAACACCAATGACATTCTTCACAGAACTAGAAGAAATAATCCTAAAATGTATGTGGAACCGCAAAAGAACCAGAATAACCAAAGCTGTCCTAAACAAAAAGAACAAAGCTGGAGGCATCACATTATCTGACTTCAAATGATGCTACGAAGCTGTAGTAATCATTGTTTAAAACATTTACTTAAATGTACAAAACTAATGCCTATTTAATGAATGATTATAAAGTGAACAACGCATAAGCATTGCCATGCAATGAAACACTGCCAGCATTACACACATTTCCTAAGTGCCCTTTTCAGTCATAACTCCTCCCTCCTTCTCCCTTCAGAGTAATCTCAATTTTAACTTTTATGGCCATCACACCCTTGCTTTTTCTTTATACGCACTACTTAGATATTTATCTTTAAACGCTATGGTTTACTTTCATATGTCTTTTTAGCTTTATACAAACATAACCATCCTGTGTGTAACCTTTTGTGTCTGTCTTCTTTCACACAGCATTACATTTGTGAGATTCATTCACAGTCACATATGTGGCTGTGGTTTCTTCACTTATTCATTTTTTCTACATTTAAGTTGTTTCCATTAGCTACCGCAAGTGATGAGTGCATGGTATTCCTAAATACATTTTCAAGTGCATAAACCATCACAGGGTATACGCTTCAGGTTGGAACTGCTGGGTCTTGGAGCACATGTATGTGCCACTCACACTGACATGCTCAACAGTTTTCCAGAGTGCTGCTCCAATTTACATCCACATCCAAGCATATGTTAGAGTTCCTATTGCTTCACATCCTTGCCAACACTAAGTACGTTCTTCCATGTTTTAAATGTTAGCTGTTGGGTATTGGTATCCCACTGTGGTTTTATTTAGTATTTTCCTGATTTCTAGTGAGGTTGAGCAAGTTTGTATGTTTGTCAGCCACTTTATATTTATATTTTTTCCCTATTTATATTTTTTCCCATGTGGCATAATTTTCAAAGACTATTTCTGCCTCCATTTGTAGTGAGTGCCAACAGTGTAACACACTTTGCTGCAAATCAACTGACAACATAGTGCAAATCTTTATTTTTGGACTCTATTCTGTAACATGTGTTCAAATGTCCATCTTTGTGCCAATACAACCTTGTCTCAACTACTACAGCCTAGGTATCGAGAAAGCAAGGGCTTTCGCTTTGTTCTTTGCCTTGGGAATTGCCTTGCCTACTTTTGACTTCTTTGAGATACAGAATAGAGCAGAAGAATAGAAGCTTCAAGAATTTGTCTAAGAGCCAGCAGGTGATGAGCACACCCCCCTCCCGGAGCTTGGCTGACCAACCCTTATCTCATTTGGACTATCTATTTGCACAGTCCACAGCAGGTGACAGTGTCCCTCCACAGAGACCACATTCACCAGGTTCAGGCACATGTTCTCCACTTTTCTATTCTTCACTCTTTCCTGAGTCTCCCACACTGGGGTCATTTTTTCCTGCCCTTTGGCATTTCTTTCAGTGCACATTTGCTGGTGACATATTTTGTGGTCGTGTTTTCTTGGAATCTATTTAATCTTCATCCGTGAAGGACAGTTCTGCTGGGGCAGCAGTTACTTTGACTTCATTGTTTTCTGTTTTTCTTGTTTGTCAGCTGGTTGAGGAGCCAGCTGTCATTCACTGATGTTTCTTTCGGCTGCTTTCAAGACATTCTCTCGACATCTCCAGTTTCAGGTTTCGCAGTGAAATGTGGACCTGTCTCTTTCTTTATGCATGCTCTTTGAGGTTTGCCAATTGATGTTATTCACCAGTTCCAGCAAATTCTCACTCACTGTTCTTTCAAAGTTCACTTTCACCCCATCTTGCCCCATTCCTTCTTCTGGGTCTTCAATTCAGTGTATATTAAATTGATTTCCTACGTCCTCTATTTCACTTACCTTCTTTTATGTATGCAGGATTCTTGTGGCTTGCTGTGATTCATTCCGGAGAGATTTTTTTCCTAATATCTTCCAGTTTACAAATTACTTCTTAAGCTGTGTCTAGTAAGCTATGAAGCTAGTTTGTGGTATTTTTAATTTCAGTTATTGTATGTTTATTTCTAGAGTTCCCATTGGTTCTTTTTAAAACACACTCTCACTTGTTATAGTCTTCAGCTCTCTACATTTTTTATTTTTTCTTTTATCTCCTTGAACAAACAAGTATAGTAATTTTGAAATTGATGTCTTATAAATCTAGTTACATTTGAAGATTCCTTAGGATTGTCTGCACAGAGAATCGGGTCATTTGTAAATAATGTTTTACTTCCAACTTTCTATCTTTATTAGTTTTTATCTTTTTTTTCTTTTGACTTATTGCCCTCACCAGAACTCACAGAAAAATGTTAAACAGACATGTTAAGAGCCGACATCCTGGTTTCTAATCTTAGGGGAAAACCATCAGCTGCCATAGCTGTCACCCATGGGAACGCGGCCTCTGCCTCCTTCTTGTCTTGTCTCTGCTTGTCATCCTCGACATACACATTTGGAGGCAGCCTCTGTCCACAGCCGTTTTCATGTCCTGGGTAAATAAGGCCCCATACCCTGAACCACGTGACCACTTACTTCTGCTTTAAGCCT
This sequence comes from Alouatta palliata, assembly GCA_004027835.1. Classification (NCBI taxonomy): domain Eukaryota; kingdom Metazoa; phylum Chordata; class Mammalia; order Primates; family Atelidae; genus Alouatta; species Alouatta palliata. The sequence continues at coordinate 21,163 of PVKV010008884.1, forward strand.
GGTGGACCCGATAATGCAACCCCAGAGTCTGTGTGCTTAGCTCCCTTCAAATTAACCAGTCCAACCCCGTCCCAGGAAACCCACCCACGTGAAGTTCTGGACCCCAACAAAGGCTTCGGCCCACCTGTTATCCCTCTCTGTCTTGCCCCGCTGGTTAAGTGCACATGGCCTGACAGCGCTGTGTTCCATGGGGCCTTCGAGGCAAGCTGCCTGCTTTTCCCTGGGACCTGTGGGTAGGAAAAATATTTTCGTCCTTCCCGTCTGAGTGGTCCTCACTGTGCTGTACCCGACTACACCAAATCTAACCTAAATACCTCACTTAACACATCACAGCCTAAGTGCAATGTGAGAAGTTCTTTATGTAATGCCTTTTATCAAGTTGAGGAAGTGTTTTTCTGTTCTAAATGCGCTGAGAATTTTCATCATTAATAAGTGTTGAATGTTGTCAAATGCATTCTTTGCACCTATTGGAATCTTGCATAAATTTTCTCCTCTTTTCAAGTGGTGAATAACAGGGATTAGTTTACAAATGATAACCAACTTTGCACTTCTGGGATCCACTTAACTTCTCCACGACGTGTGTATGTAGGTGCATATGTGTGGTGTATGCATGTAGCATGTACAATGTGTGTATGCAGTGTGTGTGTGTGTGTGTGTGATGCATGTATTTGTGTAATATGTACATATATATGTGTGATGCCGGATTTTGTTTGCTAATCTACTGTTAAGAATTTTATGTCTAGATTTACAAGGATATTGGTCATTTTCTCTTCTTTTAATGATATTGCATGGTTTTGTTTTTAGAGCTATGCTAGACTCTTAAAATGACTTTGAAATCGTTCCCTCATTTACTAAGTTCTGACAGTGTAGGTAAGAGTGGTATTTTTTATGCCTTAAATATTTAATAGAGTCTGTGTCCTGTCCTTGCACCTGAACAGTGACTGTGTGACAATATAACTTGGCCTCAAGTCGTAAGAACTCAATCGGTCCATGTCCAGTGGAGCGCTGAGGCTTCCACAACTGTTTACTAAGCCCATGCCGGGCCACTGTCTCTGTTAAAGGCACGCAGGAGCAGGCAGGGACCATGCTGCATGGGGCTCTGCAAGAGGCCAGTACAGGATGTATGGGAACAGCCAGGGTGTCCACCTGCCCCTTCCTGGGGCGCTCAGGAGACCCTCCTGGAAGCAGCGATATTTGAAAATACTGCTTTGCAATATAGTGGTCTGAAACGCTTTAGGCATCGTTAAATATTTAGTTTCATTTTCTAGATTTTTTAATACCCTTAAATTTCTCTAATTCTATTTCAATGAATTGTTTCAGATGGAAAAGTCTATGCTAAATACTAAAGGCAAAAAAGAGGGTGGCCTCCTTGAGACCTTCAGAAGGGCCTCTTAGCCAGAGTGCAGAGTCAGGGGTGAAGTGCAAGGGTCAGACTGAGCAGCTGGCCATGTCCAACCTTGCAAACCCCAGCTAAGGCAGTGGAGCCAGACAGAGATGGCTCTGGGGAGTCAGCGGGGGACACTGGGGCTTCTGGTGCGTGCAGCTGGGCAGGGGGAGGAGAATGGCCTTGAGTAGCCAGTCAGAGAAAATGCTGAGGTCGGCAGGGAGGGAGAACGCTGGTTCAGGATGGGACACGGTGAGTGGGAGAGGCCTTGGCACATCCAAGTGGGTGGTCCTGTGGGCAGGTGGGGAAATGTCTGTGCAGGGGGATACCAGGGAAGGGCCTGGAGACGTAAATCCATGCTTCCTCTGTGAGCAGAAGTCTCCTTTGCCCATGAGAGTTGATGAACACCACAGTGAAAAGAGGAGGAGGTCACCCACAGAGCCCTCGGGAATCCCAACATTCAAGTCCCAAGAGGAGGAGGAGACGCTCTCAGAGAAACTCAAAAGGAACCCCCCACCCCTACCTAGACACAGAAAGAGGCCAGGGTTGATAATGTCACATACACCCAGGGAGGGCCAATGCGATTGAGGAACAGTGTCTTCCTTCACTTCTCTTCTGACCGGCACCTCTGATTGCCCCAAACGTACCATGACCACAACTCCCAGAATGCTCCAGTTACCTACAACTGGGGCCAGCGATGGCAGGGAGCTTGTGGCTTCAGCCCTGCAGGACATGTTTGCTTACAGCTTCCGCTATAGATACGCACACAGATGTCCACCGGAAGTGGTCTCCAGCAGCCCCAGGGGTCATCGGTAGACCCTGGAGAAACTTGCCACCTTCCAGGTCACCCTGGGGGTCACAGTCACGCTCAGAGAGGCACTTTCCACAGGTGAGTTTGTGCCAGAGAGGCAGGCAGCCTAGGAGTTGAGTTGAGAACGTGGCAGAGCTCTGGAGCTAAGACTGCTTTGAAGACGGAGCCCTTCCTTTCTTTGTGGAGCTCATGGAGGACAGGAGGTGAATACAAGCACATCTTTTTCTCAGTAACCAAAGTTTGATTTTAAATTCTGTAGGGGGTGTGGTAACTCCCTGAGGTTAAGTGGTTTCTAGTTTGCTTTGCGTGTGATAGCTGGTGGCAATGGCGAACAGGGCTTTGGAAGAACGAATGCGGTTAGGAAAGGAAATGGTTTGAAATGCAAATTGCCCATCCACCTCCCAAAAGAGTTGTTCCCACACTGTCCCTGTAATCAGTGCAAGACTGAGAGAGAGAGACAGAGAGAGGCGGGAGTACCGTGGGTGGAAGCCAAGCGTGGGATGTGAAGATGAGCCACATGGTGCCAAGAAGAGCCACTGAGCCTGAAGCCAGATTTACCCCCCAGCCACGGGGTGACCTGGGATGTTTTAAACTCTTCTAAACCTTTAGTTGTCTTACCTCTGCAAAGGGAAGCATAACTTGTCACCTAGTTAGCTGTTTTGTGGAGACAAACTGAGATGACGGGTAACTGATACATGCGTTGCATGGTAAAGTGGGTGTGCTGGTCACATGGAGGGATGGGCCACCTGTGCTCAGGGTGAGTGAAGGAGAAGTAAATGTCCTCCCACACTTAAGTTCAAAAGACCAAAGGCACAGCAGCGAGTGAACACGTGCTGCGTAGCAGAGGTTTAAGTGGTCGATAGGTCCAGTTGAGTCAACAGTGTGATGTCATCACAGAGAAGCTCACGGGTTTGCAGACCAGCCAGGTAAACACAAGAGCACTGGGGATGATGGGCGTAATGGGGTCAGGGCCCACTTGCTGCACTCCACAGTCTTCTGTGACACTCTAAGCACCGACTGAGCCAGAGACTGCGGGAGTGGGCACCAGTGTGCAGGCACCTGGAATGCCTTCTGAGAAGAGTGATCAGGAACCGAGGGTCAGAGAACAAGAGGAGAAGGAAATGGTTGAAGACATGTCTCACTGGCACCGTCTCCTGGGTAATAACTGCCGAGATGATTGTCAAGAAGAAGCGAGGCTGGGCTTGTTCTAAATGGCTCCTGAAGGCAGAAATTCCAAGACTGAGAGGTCGAGTCACCAGGGAGGTAGAGTTTCATCATCTCAACTAGGAGGAACTTAATAGTAGAAAGCAGTTGAACCTCCACGGGACCCTTGACAGGCAGCTCACGCTCCATCTCAGCCTGTGTCCAACATGGTAGAGGGACTTCTAATCTTGTTGTAGAGGAGGTCAGACTGCATGATGCCTAGAACCTTCCAACAACCTCCAAGTGCTGGAAGATTCGCAATGGGCCACTCACAGCGCCCCAGTTTTTTCCCAAGTTCCTCAACAGGCTCTGTAATATCTGATATCCAAACCAGGGGGTGCGGCCAGTCTCAGGGTGGTTACAGACACACGCACCATATTTTTCTGAATAGTGGCACAGAATACTTTGGAAAATAATCCAGTCTCATATGGACTTTGTCTCAGTGGACAAGTGAAAGATGTGAGGATGGGGTCAGGGTGCCTGAGGAAGTGCTGAGAATGGCCATTCCTGTTACTGAGAGAGCTGCTGGCGGAGACAATCCGGAGCACCAGAACTGACATGAAAAAGCAGCAAACTTCTGTTGAGACAGGGAATAATACAATATGCAACCTTTGGAGACTGGCTATTTTTGCAGCATAATTTCCTAGAGATTCATCCAAGTTATTGTGTGTCTCGATTGTTCATTTATTTGCATTATTGAGTAGTATTCCTGGATACACATGTATCAGTTCATTTAATCATCCATCTGTTAAAGAATATCTAACCTGATTCCAGTTTTTGGCTCATACAAATAAAGTTGTTATGAAAAAAAAAGAAAAAGCAGCAAACCAGAAATCACAGAGGCAGCGGGAAGCCTCCTGCCAAGCCACTGCCGCCAACAGGAACAGCAGCTCGGCTCTGCCCTCAACACGGAAAAACGAAATGACAACACAAACCAACCATTCCCTTCTCCTGAAAGATCTGGAACAAAATCTGTGAGAACCCATCTCAAATCCAATGGCGGGTAAGCAAGGAACGCAGCTCTGCACAGGGAGGAACCATCAAAGAAACACCTCCTTAGACGAACAGCGACGTAGTCACCAAAAGAAAAGCAATAATCTGTGTCGTCAGAAATGTCCTCCTAAGAACCAGGCTAATTGCAATATCCAAAGGAGAAGTTTAAATCGCAGTTTTGAATTTTCTTCCGAAGATTTCAGGTGGCAGAGCACCTGCAGCGTGGACTACTGCGCTCTGATGAAAAACACAATTGCCGAATCATAAAGGACAGTCTGGAATTGAACCCTGGCAGAAGCATCGTCAGTGAACTGCAAGACCAGCTGGAGGAACCCTCCCCAGACTGCAGAGGAAAAGCATCCAGAGAGAAATGAAAGCAACATATAAAACAAAATAACGTGTCTATATGCTCTGAAACTAAGTGGTGAAAAGTGCAGGCCGTGGAAGTGGAGTTGCCTGGAATTTAAATACAAGCTCTGCCGCTTACTGACTTCGTGAGTTCGTACGAGTTCACCACCTTCAAAACTGCTGTGTTCACAATTAAAATATGAGATTGCTTGTTGAGTTGTTCTAAGGACTGAAGCCGCTAGTGGAGTCCACAGCAATTGCCAAGCACGTGATAAACAATAGCCTTTTTTAATCTCAAAAAAAAAAAAAAAAAAAGCCACCAACAATTACAATGGAAAACATATAAAAAGCACATCTGAACACAGCATGGCAAAATGTGTAAAGTTAAAGACTCATGAAAAGCTATTATAAATGCGCTCAGCATATAAAGCCATTTAACCAGGAAAAGGTAAGAATTAGGTTGGTTTCAGATGTTTCTTCCTCCGAGGGTGTTGACGATGTCTTCAAATCTCCACTGGCACCTCCCTGACTGAGGTCAACAGGCCACCCTAGTTCACCTGGCATCACAGGACGCAAAGGCCAGTGCCCGTCCCTGACGCTGCTGCTCCTGGTGTAAGGCTGCTGCCTCCGTCGTGGAGGACACGGAGAAAGTGCACACGGTTTCTGCTAATTCACGGACCATTCCTGAGCACGGTGGAGCGCAGGTGAGCATGGGCCGCACCAAAAAGCAAATGGCTAACAGTGGCCACTGACGATCAAAACATAAATAAACGTGTGATAAATGCCATGCTTTTCCACCACAACAGACAGTGTCTTTCAAAAAATTATTTTTAAACAAGAAAAAGAAGTAAATAAACTGAGCATCTAATCTAAGACCCTAAGAAAGTAATCGTGAAATAAAAAGAGAAATTTATACAGATAAAAAGAGAAAGAATCCATTTAAAGTAGTAGAGCTCATAAATTTAGTTTGTGGGTTTTTAATTGTGGCAAAAACTGATAATAATGACGAGTGAATTAGAAAACTTGGGCGTCCTGGTCACGCAGAGGAAGAGAAAAGGGAAATGTCAAACGCTGGGAATGAAACGGATGAAATCACAGGCAGGAGCAACGTTTACAAACTGTCATGAGAAAATACCTTCAGAACCAGGACTAACTCTTTTCACTTTCATGATTTTAGCAAATACTCCAGATCTGTAAGTTTACAATCTGCCTGAATGTTAGCAGTGTGAGGCCAGGGATCTGGGGCTGTTTTGTTCAGAAGCAACGTGGAAGTCTTTGCAGAAGTGCCTGGCACTGAGCAAATGTTCAGTGAATGTTTGTTGAATGAATGAATGAGTGAAGAGAGGGAGACAGGAAAAAGTAAAGGAAATCTGCATAAAATTAAAGGTTTTTAGGAAAGGAAACATTTCCAAACTTACTTAAGGCAATGCTACAAAATATAAATGAATCAATAGTCTCAAAAGAAACAGCCCCAAAAATTAGACTAAGGTTACTTCCTTCTTATATTATGCAGTAGTGAAGTGTAGAATGAGATAGAGCCATATAGACTCATGTGGAAATGTTTCAAACATTTATTAATAAAAGGGCAAGTTGCATAATATACATTCAGAATAATTCAGTTTTATTAAAAATACAGAGAGGAAAATTTTTTATTTCAATATGTGCTTATACACGCTTTGAAAACAGAGAAAAGAATCTGTAAGAATCCATAGCTGGTGGATATGTTTGCTTCTGCTGACGGAACAGGAAAGTGGGAATGGAATCATCTAGAGAGATTTTTGCTTTATCTGTATATTTAAAATTTCACATAACAAAAGCATATTCATATATGGCTTATAGTTAAAAATTAATTTAAAAGATGAAATGTTTAAAGTTGCCCAAGAGCAAACCTCATAAAATATGCCAGGTGCAGGCGTTTTTATGAGCAGGTTATTTCAAAACCAAAAAGAGATCATTCCTGTGCTATTTAAATTATTCCAGCACATAGAAATTTGGAAAGCTTCCCAGTTCACTGCACATAACCCTGACACTAAAAAATTTTCAGAAATACAAAAATAAAACTACATAAAAACCTTAGCTATAAATAAATATTTTTAAATTCTAAACAAGTATTAGCAAATATAATTTATCTAATCTCTTAATATATCAAAATAACAGAAAATAACCAAAATATTTTTCCAGAAACATTAATAAATTTACTAATATAATTCATCACAGTAAGTCCAAGAAAAACAAACTATATCATTATCATAATAACTGCCTAGAAGCCATTTGGCCAAGTGCAACATTCACTTCTCATTTTTATAAATTATTTGTAAAATAAGGATAGAAGAATACTGCTCGGAATATTTCAAAATAAAAAAGATTTATTTCAAACTATTAGCCCTTGCTACTTGTATATAGTACAAAAATACAAACTGTTTTCTCCTGCTAGGCTCTCAACACTCAACACAAAATTCTTCTGTGGCCAGACGTGTGAGTTTTTCCCCATACACCAGGCAATTCACCAGTGGACTTCAGTTGAGCATCCTAAGATTTAATTCAGTTCTGACACTGACCCAAGTTAGTGCAGGCCCCACAGGCCAGGACCTCAGTCCCACAAGACTGCCACACCCCAGATGCCAATCACAAGTTCAGGTCTCCAGCACTTCTGACTGTCTAGCTATAAACTGAAGGTTCTTGCCACCCCCTCCCTTGGCTTCAATTATTTGCTATAAAGTCTCTTACTGGTTTATTATAAAGGAAATTACAAAGATACAGATGAACATTCATATGGAAGCGATGCAAAGGGCAAGGTATGGGAGTGGGGGGCACAGAGCTTCCAGGACTTCTTCCATGCACCACCACACTACACCTCTAGAGACCACCACACTCTTCCATGAATCACCTCTTCCACACATCCCCACTCTACACCTGCAGAGACCACCACACCCTTCCTCCATGTATCACCTCTTCCATGCACCCCCACCCTACACCTCTAGAAATCACCACACTTCCTCCATGCATCACCTCTTCCACACACCCCCGCCCTACACCTCTAGAGAGACCACCACACTCTTCCATGTATCACCTCTTCCATACACCACCACCCTATACCTCTATACGTTCAGCAACTCGGAACTCTGTATTTAATGGAGGCTTTGTCACATAGGCATGATCAGCTATTAACTCGACCTCCAGACCCTCCAGACCTCCTCCTTGGAGCTCCAAGCTGCTAATCCTGGCTTGGTCTTTCTGATGACCAGTGCCTATCCAGGAGCCCACCAAGGCCAGCTCATTAGAGCAAGAGATGCTCCTATCACCAATGCAATTCCAAGGATTTAGGAGCTCTGCATCAGAAACCAAGGCAATTTTAAGGATTTAGGAGCTCGGTGTCAGAAACCAAAGTAATTCCAAGGATTTAGGAGCTCTGTGTCAGAAACCAGGATCAAAGACCAAACATGAGAGCAGAAGATTCTCCTAGAACCCCTATTGCTCAGGAAATTACCAGGGATTCAGAAGCTCCATGCCAGGAATCAGTGGCCAAGACCAAATATAGATTCCTCTTATAAGTGACAATATCACACAACCAAAGCAAAGTTGTTCATCATCACTACTATCTCTGAAATCAGTGCAAATTTTAAAATACAAAGAATTCATGTTGTAATTTGTATAGATATGACTAAATTTCTATTGAAATTGCATTAAATCTATAGATTTAATTGCAACAGATTTAATGCTATAAATTTAATGCAATTTCAATAGAAATCAAAAATAGTTTGACTTGACATTTTTTTAAAATCACTTTGAAAAGAAAATGTATAGGAATACTAGATAAGAAGATAAAAAGAAGAGTACTAAAGGTGCTTGCCCTATAAAATATCAAAAAATGCATCATTAGAATAACATATAAGTGCCTCACACAAATACAACACACAAGGTACAGGGGAAGGGGCTCGGGGTATTGAAATGAGAAATAAACTAAGAACAAATCCAAGTACACACAACTACTTAAACTACAACAGTGGTATTTCAAGCAATTAGTGGGGAGATGACTTAGAATTCAGTAAGAGGGTGTTGAGGAAATGAGAACCCATAGGGAAGTAATGTCTCAATCCCTCTTGCATGACCTACATTAAAATACATCTTTGGTGGGTCAAAAACTTAAATGTGAAGTGGGTCATAACTGCATTAAAAGAAAATGCAGATGACTTCAACATGTGGAGGAAAGGAGACTCTCAACATCATGCCAGGTGAAAGAAACAGCAGCTACACTCGGCTGCATCAGACACAAAACTCTGTATCAGAGAGCACCATCCAGAAAATCAGAGAGCGAACAAACTCTGGGGAAATACTGGAGGCACACCTGACCACGGTTTAATATTCCTGATACATAAAAACTTACAACAAATCCATTTTAAAAGGTTACTGTGGAATAGAAATACATGTGAAGTCAATTCACAAGAGTAGACGAGCTCATAAACATACGAAAATATTCAGTCTCAAGAGGAATGAAAGAAATGTAAACCATCACAACAGAACAGTCGAGCTGCAAAACAGACTGGTTTCCCATTTTTAATATACTAATAAAAACAATCACAGAACCCAAATAACACTCATGTAAAAATAAAGTTCAATGTTTATAATGCATTGCATATCATCGGACACCCATTTCTGATTTACAGAAAGAAAAAATATGACTTTTGAAAGCTTGGCATATTAAAATAGTTCTACTACATGTAGAATCATCATTTATAATTAAATGCTAAAACTTCTAGTAAAAATAAGGAAAAACCAATGCATTAACTTTCACCATAACTACTTAAATTGCTTTAGATATGTAGCCAATACACTGAGTCATGAAACAGAAAAGAAAAAGAAAAGGGTAGATTTACTTTGAAGGGAGATTTCTTTAATCACAGAGGGAGGCAAAAATTGCAGCAAAGTGAAGTGATCATACAAAGTCATAAATGAAATTATAAAACCCAGATAAAAATACTAAAAACAGCTAGTGACAGATACTTGGAAAGCAGGAAACAGTGGGCAAAAACGAGGGGACAGTTCATACTATTTTTTTTAACGCTATTTTTAAAAAGAACTGCGAATTGGTGGCATTTGAGGCCTGAAGGAGCTTCCCAGCACCCAGGCTGTGGCTGCAGAAATGACAGGCGGCTTACCCTCTGATGGCACAAAATCAGAAGTCAAAACAGGAAAGAGCTGGAAATCTCAAGGGTAAACTGGGAGTGAGTGCTCTGTAGGAGTGAGACAAAAAAATTAAATATGAACCTCACCCAGATCAGGGGCTGGCAGCTAAGCTGTGCCTATGTGGGGGACACCGCAGGGGACTCAGTGGAAAAGCCACAAAATCCGAGACGGAGCTCTTGGAAAGTGGAGCCACACAGGTGAGGTCTGTGAGTGTGCTGCATTGTTAACTGAGAACGTTCTGGATCCTGCAGCTCAGGTGGCAGAAAGCTAGCACCCCGTGGGCCTGGCACGTCATAGGACAGAGCCTTAGAGGTTAGAGCTGCTGGAAATTAGGAGGAAATCTCCAAAAATAAGAAAATCCCAGAAAAGCCGAGTCCCCAAATTGAGTATAAATCTTTATACTCAATAATCTTTGAAGTATAAAGATTCGGCCCAAATCTTTGAAGGATTGCTAAATTATTAGCCCAAGTCTTTGAATGACTGCTAAATTATTCAGGCAAGGGTTAAATAGCAAGTACATAAAGAGCTATGACAAATTGGTTTTAAAAGTAATAATGAAATATAAATATTGTCAAATGTAATTTACAAAAGTAGGCTGCATAATTGCAGCTGAGATACTTGAAAGCAGAGTAGGGATTTCAGCAGCTGCGGAATGCAATAAAAGCACAGTTGTTATTTGAGGCCAGGCAGATTAACTACAAGGCAGAATAACAATAAACAGTCAGAACACAACAGATTCCAGAATCACCACACCACACCATCTACAGTGTTTAATTTTTAAACCTAAGTTACTACACATGCAAATAAACAGAAGAGTTTAATCTATACCCAGGAAAAGAGGCAGTCAACAGACATTATTGGTGACTTGGATATTGGTTTTAGCAAACAAGTATTTCAAAGCAACTGTTAGAATTAAATAATAAAAAATTTTCTCTCAACTGAGAAATGAAGAATATCGAAATGAAAAATTCTAGAGTGGAAAAATATAATAGCTAAAGATTGATGATGACACAGAAGAAAGGGTCAGTAACTTGTATGCAGATAAAAAGAAATTAATGAGTCTGAAGAACAGCAAGAAACGAAATTGAGAGCCTCAGAGACAATACCAAGCAGTCCATAATACATACTGTTAGAGTCCCACTGAAAAAGCAGATACAACGGGACAGGAAAAAAATCCTGTGAAGAAATATTATACAAAAACTTCCCAAAGTTGGTGTGAAATGTCAACTTACAGATCCAAAAATGGTGGCGAACTCCCAGCAAGTGAAACACAAAGAAACCACTGTTAGTTACATACCAATCAAACTGCTAGCACTGCAGGGCTCACGCCTGCCAGTAATCCCAGCACTTAGGGAGGCTGAGGCGATGGATCACTTGAGGTCAGGAGTTTGAAACCAGCAGGCCCACATGGTGAAACTCTGCCTCTACTAAAAATACAAAAAAAAAATTAGATGTGGTGGTGGTCACCTGTAATCCCAGCTATTCCTGTAATCCCAGGCTAAGGCAGGAGAATCACTTGAACCCAGAAGGCAGAGGTTGCAGTCAGCAGAGATCCTGTCACTACACTTCGGCCTGGGTGACAAAGCAAGACTCCACCTCAAAAAAGAAAAAAACTATAGAAACTAAACAGAAAAAGGAAATATTTTATTCCTAAAGCCAGAAAAAATAATTTGTTACATACAGAAAAACAATAATATAATTAACAACCAACTTCACTAGAAACTGTGGCAGTCTTAGGATTATTATTTTTTTTCATATGCTGACAGAAAAGCAAATGTTTAACAAAAACTCTATATTTAGCAAAACTCTTCTTCTCCAGTGGAGGTGAAATGAAAACACTTTCAGATAAACAAAAGCTGAGACAACTGGTCACCAGTAGACACACACAACAAGAAACTCTAAGGGACTTTCTTCAGGCTGGAGGGAGAGAACACCTGAGAGAAACTTAGATGTACCCGAAGAGCCGCCATGGACCTCCACATCTGTGGGTTCCATATATGAGGATTTGACCAACTGTAGATAGAAAAATATTCAAAAAAACCGCCTGTCTGGTTTTGAATATGTGTGGACTCTTTTGTTATTATTTCCTAAACAATACAGTATAACAACTATTTACATAGCATTTACATGGTATTAGGTTTAAGTTATCTAGAGATGATTGAAAGTATATGGGAGGAGGTGCATAGGCTACATGCAAGTGCTGGCCATCTTATACTAGTGCCTTGAGCATCCACAGATTTTGGTAACCAAGAGTGGTCCTGGAACCATTTCTCTGTGGTTACTAATGGACATCTGTACAGAGCAACAGAAATATGAACTATATGGCTAAATAAAAGTGGTGCTACATTTTTTCCTTTCTCCTTTTCTTTGAAACATATTTGATTGTTTAACCAAAAATCATAATACTGGATTGATTTATAATGTATGTAAATGTAACATACATGATAACAACAATAATAAGCATAAGAGAAATGCAAATCTATTTTGCAAGTTTCCTCCATTTTACCTCAAGTAATTCAATATTAATTCTAAGTAGATTGAGATAAATTAGAGATGAATACTATAATCTCAAGAGCTTGCCACCTATAATTAATTCAAAGATAAAATATAGCTAGGAAGACAATATAATTTAAATGGAAAATGCTAAACTTCTTAATTCAAAATATGACTAAAACAAGAGACAAATAAAAATAAATGACAAAATGGCAGACCAAAATAGAACTATATCAACGACTACACTAAATGTAAATGGATTAAACACTTTTATCAAAAGGCAGGTTTTATCAGTCTTGGGAGAAAAAAAAAAAAATGATACCTACAAAAGTTGTCCTTTAAATGCAAAGATACACAGAGATTGAAAGTAAAAAAATGGAAAAAGATACATCATGTAATGAATAAGCATACACATGAATAAGCATAAACATGATGATGTTAATATGAGACAAAAGCGACTTCAAGACAAGGAGGATTGTTAATGGCAAAGAGATATTTTACAGTGATAACAGAGCCAATGCATCAGGATTACGTAACAATCATAACAACACCTCATATTCCATTCGCCAAAAACTGAGAGCACTACAAGGAGAAATAAATTTACAGTGAAAGTTAGAGAAGCTGTCCCATTTTATCTGCTGTTTCAGTGGGATTCTAACGGTATGTATTATGGACTGCTTGATGTTGTCTCTGAGGCTCTCAATCTTGTTTCTTTAACGCACTTTCTTCAATAATTGATAGACCAATTTAAAAATGAGCAAGGACACAGAAGATTTTACATTATCAATCATCTTAACAGAATATTGTAGAGCGCTCCCTCTATTCATTACAGAACACATTTTAAGTATAGGGAAAGGTTACCAAAATAAACTATATGCTAAGCAATAAATTCTGTTGTAATCGGAGAATATTTACCAATTTTAGTATATGTGCTGCTGAAGAGAGCACTGTAATCAGAGAATATTTTCTACAGTATCTCAATCTTTCAATTTTAAAATATTAAAATACTGTAGAAAATATTCTCTGATTATAACAGAATTAGATTAGATACTTACAACAATAAAACATCCTTAAAAATCCAAATCTCTCTAGATGAAACACCTGAGTTTTAAATAACCCACAGGCAAAATAAGAAATTACAAAGAAATTGAGATAATACTTTGAACTGAATGAAAATTAAAAGGCAACATATCAGAATGTGAGGAAACAGCTAAGGATGTGCTTAGATAAAAAATCCAGAGCTTTAAAGATTAGTGTCAGTAAAGAATGAAAATTTTGAGTTTAATAATGTCAATTTCTACTTCAAGCAGGTAAAAAAAAAAAAAGAACAATTAAACTCGAAGATAGGTAAAAGAAAATAAAAAATAAAACTATCAATGGAATCAAAACACAAAAAGTAAAGAAAAGTTGGTTCTTTGAAAAGATCTATAAAATTGAGGAACAAAGAGGACAAGGTTATAAATAACAGGAATAAAAGAGGAGACTACTACAGGCTCTATGGATATTAACATGATAATAAGAGAATGATTAAAAAAAAAGTTATGTCTATAAATTTGATGCCTAAGTTTGAAAAACACAAATTGTCAAAACTGACACAAGAACACATGAAAATGAGTAAGAGTGACAGAGGGAAAAACAGAACATCTCTAATCTCACTGGAGGAGCTGTTTCACTGGGGTAAGCGGGATTGGGTAACACATCTGTTACAGACAACTCACATCCCACCAGCTGAGAAGAGCACCCTCCTTCCACAGGGATGAGAATAACACCCTCTGATGCAGCATGAACCTTCATGAGACACAGTAGGCAGCAGTGTGGAGGGCCATCTAGTCTATCCCTGTGGCAGAGCAGAACCATCCCATGCCCTCAACACCATGTGGGGGCAGCAGAAGGGGCCCTGACCCTCCTGTGTGTGGCTGGCAGACGGCTGCCACTGTGGCTCTGCAGGAGCTTCCCCATTGCTGCATGACACTGTCCTCCGCCTGGTGCATCCTCTCTCTGACTCTGTGGTCATGAGGCTGAGGCCTGCTATGGGGGCTGCAGAGACTGGGGCTGATACATGGTACCATCCCTCAAGCGGTCAAGAGACCACCGGACAGCAGACCCACACACCAAGGCAACAGTCCTTTGTCCGGCACTGGTAAGTGCCATCCGAGGGCCACTGAGGAAAAGGAGAACAGAGAACATCCTGGAGGAGCCTCCTCCCTCCTCCTCTTCTCCCTGGTCTTACAGGGAAAGATGGTGTCAACTGAGTCAGCCTTTCAAAACCGCCTTTGTTTTAGTTTATTTCTGTTTTTCACCTATCAAATGCAAGGACGCACTGGCGGATGATGAACAAAGAGGCTCTTTTGCAGTGCAGGGGGTAAGGGTGGGGGAGCCGGGGTTGTAATATGCTAATTTTCATGATATACATACTCCCACCATGGCCATTATCAGTTACCAGGGTAACTTCAGCAAAGGTGGAGCTGGGAAGAGACACACAGTCAGCTGTGGGACCCATGTGAACCAGCTCCGGCAAAGCACCACAACTGGGCACACAAAACAGTTCCTTTCGGCCCCGCGTTAGGTATCAAAACTCCTATAATCCATTTGGTAAGCAACTTGGAGACATTTATCAAATGCCTTCAAAGTGATCATGATTTTTAATCTAGTAATCTTATTTTTGGTCATCTATGTAGCACAAAAAATAGAATTACTAATTGTCACAGCTTTATAATAACCTAAATACTTAAAGATAAGTAAACAGTTAGGAAAATCATTAATTACTGTTGAAGATGTTTCTGGGTTGTTTGCTGAAACTTTAGGATGGTTTATGCTCTGCTGACTTCACGGCATGGGGACCCTGGGGGTTGCGTATATTGACCCTACAGAATAGGCTCTACAAGGTGCACTGACTTTCTGCTTTCCTCGTTGCCTGCCAAGAAGGGACAGGTGGTTCCAGAGAGGACCAGGGTTTGGGAGAGCAGCTGGAGAGAGAGGCGTGGGATTGAAGAGGAGACGAACTGGAGCCTGAGGATGGGTTAGGACCAAAGACAGCTCCCACATACTCCACCCACCCCCCAGAGCTGCCCTTCCCCCCACTGGTTTGCTGACCATGCAGGATGGCACATGCCAGCTGGTTGTTCACCTGTGGAAGACCACACCTTGTCTGCCATTGAGAAAGCATTTACATCTAAATCATGGCAAATAAGTGAAATGTTTTTAACTGGAAGAGTCATCTTGCATTGAGTTTGCAAAGGGATCTGAGTGGTATTTTCTTTCCTTCCTCTATTCAAGGGCACATGTGCAGTGGAGAGAAGAAGTGGTTCACGTCTTATTCATGTTTTCAAAGTGAAAAAAAAATAGGAGTGATTGTAGGCCTCCCTGAGCAGCAGATCTGGTTTCTGGATGATGAAAGTGGTGTCCATGTTAAAACGGGCCAAACGCAGAGAAAACATGGCCCATGGTCAGCTCCTGTTCATAGTGAGCGAGTCTCACTTTCGCTTGACACACAAGATGCCTTGGATAGGGAGGTCCCGCAGCCTTCCTAGGACCACGGTGCTGGTGAGCCACACAGCCAGAGTCGGCACCCAGGTAGATCCCTCCCACATCCGTGCTCCCACTGCTAGAAATCATGCTTTTTCATTGTGAGTAAACACAAAAGTCAGAACCAAAAAGAAGTATTCTTTATTTAGGTATGCCCAGGGTCTTCGCTGCCATCTAAAAGTAAATCACATACCAAAAGCAAGAACGAAAGTTATAAAGGAAGGCCCGGCGCCCACTCAGATGATAGCAGTTAACAGCAAACAAGCCAGTTCCAAGCACTCCCAGGTGCTGAGCCACCTTCAGGTGATGGATAGAAACTCATGCCTTGTGCCTGTGACCAGGACTGAGTGTCAGATGAAAGTTACTCAGCCAGTGAGGAAACAAGGCTTCCCGGTAGCTCAGCTGGGGTCCCTGACTGCAATCTAAGACACAGCTGATGAGCAGAAATCAAAGCAGTAAGAAACCTCAGCTTAAGGAACTCATGGCTTGCAGAAGCAGGGGCTCAGTGTGGCGCCATGCTGGCCGCAGGAATCGAGAGCCTCTGCCTTGGGAGACCTCTGGTGGCACCTAAGGCTGGGGCTACCCCTTAGCTTTGGAGTTCCAGGGCTAGTTCCCGGCCAGTGCTGGGCAAACGAATGAATGAATGAATGAACTAATAATGAAGGAACAGACATAGAGGTTCCGGGATCAACAGAGCCGGGCAAGCCAGCCTCCGGCCAAAAGGATTTTCTGAGGAACCCCTCCCCACACAGCCCAAGTCAGCTTTCCCCACCCGAAGGGAAGGCTTGGGAAAAAGGTGGTTTTGTGCCGGGGCTCCTTCCACCTCGGAGGATTCTCAAGCAACAGCCACTGCCCTATGTGATCCAGCCATGAGGCCAGGGCCACACAGCTCCATGACCTCACGCCTCGTGACCAGGATGCTGTCAGGGATGCAGGAAGGGGCCTTGTGGTGCAGTCCCTGATCAACAGGTCACGCTGTTGCCCATGGAGCTAAGGCCCTCTGGAACACTGGCCCGGAAGGAAGCTGCTGCCAGCAGCTACTTCTCTGGAGGGCATGGAGACTTGAGGACAAAACAGCTGGTGCCTATGAACCTATGCACGCAGTGGGATGGACTGAGGTCTGTCTGCGGGGCAGACGCGAGGGAAACTCCCTTCACCTGCAGCTCGGGGCCAGTGCCATCATCACACAGTGCTTGTGTGTTACCTTCTCTTACTGTGTGCTGGTTGACAATCCTTGGAGCAAGTCAGACATGACTATTTCTCCGAATTCCTCTTATTGGAAGTAATCAGTTCCAACTGAGCCATTTCCAATCCCACAGGCACTGGCCCCTAAGAGAGATGCCAGCTGCTTTGCCAGAGATGTGTGTTTATGCAGGAAATGTGATCAAATGGTCAAATGAGGGGGTCCCGCATCATGGCTGCCATTTACCTGCACCCTGGCATCAGAGCATGCAGGGAACACACCCCTGAGGGCAGGTCCAGAAGAACTCAGTCAGCTCCATCAGGATGGAGGGTGGCGGCCACTGGGAGAAGCACTGGGGGAGGGGGTGTCCCCTGTGGTCATCTGAGCTCACTGTGGGCAGCAGCACGTGCCGGTCCTGAGGCACAGGAGAGAGTGAGGAGGACACAGGAGCCCCATCCCACAGCACATGGGCTCTCAGTAGGGAGGGGCTGCATGTGGTGCTCAGACCCTAAGTCCCCTCTGGTTCGCCCAGGGTGTGTAACTCTGATTTGGAGATAAGGCAGCTCTTCAGGAGCACAGGCTGGGCCATTCCCAGTGTGTCCTCTTTCTTCTGCGTCCTGTGTGAAGAGCACATTCTAAAAGCACAGTCATTACAACCATTTGAATTCATTCATTGAGCTTCTACTTATTTGGCACCTACCACATGTAAGACACTGTTCTGATGGCGGGGGGCAAAGCCATGGAGATTGTATCATAAAAGAGACGATGGACAACAAATACCAAAACCAGTCAACACGTGAGACTGTGTTAATACCTTGTGGTGGTCTAGCCAACTCATTCTTGATTGAAGGAGCCCGATAAACTCCATCTTAGCTTCTTCACTGAGTTATTTTCCCTCCATTAAGTATGTAGCTGTAGTGTGTAGCTGGGCAGGATGACCCCAGGCACATGCAGGAATGCATTGCTGATAAGATGCTGAGTCAAGCAGTACCAGCAGACCCTGGGAACGCAGATGTTGCTAAGTGCCCAGAGCCCCCATATCTATAAGTGCATGTCTTTTGTGACAGTTTAAGCCCCTGCACCTGATACTGTTTACTTCCGATGTACTAGTTTATCTTTTAACTTTTTGCTTGCTCTGCTTCTGCGAAAAATTGCTTCAGCTAGGTTCCCCCTCCCTTTTCAAACAAGGGTATAAGAAACCACCTAACTCTTTCTTTGGAGCCGAGAGAATTTTGGGCTTCAGTCGTCTCTCGGTCGCCGGCAATAAAGGACTCCTAACTCAGTCTCAGAATGTGGCACATTCCTGTACTCGTTTGGGTAAAACAAGACAATTCAGAGTATGATGAATGCTATCAGGAAGAGGAAGCAAAGGTAGAGAGTGACCCAGAGAGCCACGCTGCCTTGGCGAGGGCAGCATGGGAAGGTTTTCTGGAGAGCAGACATTGGAACTGAGACCTGAACAACGGAAAAACATGCACAGTGCAGAAGAAAACAGGCAGTCAATGAAACAGAATGGGAGCTCAAATACATGAGCACACAGAGCGTGATAAGGACACGCCATGACCATTTATGGACAGAAGGTTTACTGGGTCTAGGGAGTGTGGGGAAACTGGCTGAAAATTGGACAATGTTCTGCTTTTTCAAGTAATGCACAATCTAATCCACATGTGAGTTAAAGATTTAAGTGCAAAGAGTAACCACAACAGCCCCTTGGAAGATGCCGTGGAGATTTATCTTTTCCAAGATGGAAGCTTCCTCTCAGAGCAGGGACTCAGGAGAGACAGTGGGACGCAGTGGTTAGGGCAGACCATCAGCATCAGGCAAAGCCGGTGGATTTCAGATCTCAGAAGCACGACGTGTGCAGGCAAGCAAGGAACTAAGTATGGCAGACGTTCCTGATGGTGTCAAGGGGCCACCGTGCCAGATGAACTGCCCGCCCCACCTGCCCTTCTTGTTGGGTGAGACTGGTGAGGCCCCCAACTCCTTAAAGCAAATACATATAGAAAATAAAATTTAAACATTTAAAAACCTCAAAACTAAAAAGTCCTCCAAATTTTTGAAATGGAAATCATGATAAAACCAGCCTCACAGGGCTTGGGGAAGACTTATTGAGTGAACTAACTCACAAAAACCATTAACGGCATAAATCATAGGGTTAATAAATTTAATGAATGAAGTGTCCCAAAAATCAATGAGAAAAAGATAGGAGAAAATGAATATGGATAGGCAATTAACAAAGGAAGGAATGCAAATGGAAAATAAATGTATGAGAACATGTCACAGCTATGTAATTAAATTAATGGGAAATTTAGCAAGATAACATTCTTGTCCTGCCAGCCAAGGGTTTCAATGCGTTTCATATCTGTTGTTGGTGAAGTTGTAGGGAAGAAAAATTTGGGGCAGTAGAAGTTCTAGGAGTCACGGGAAACATCAGGCCTCCAGCAGATTGGAGTTGGGGGCTGGGCACAGCAGCACGGAGTTGGGGTGGGTCCTGCGGAGATAACCCACAGCGCCCTGGAGAACAGCCTGGGGGAAGCACCTGAGAGGGGATCCTCGGAGGCTCTGTTTTGGGTGTGGAGTGTGGGCTTGGAAATGCCCCAAGAGCTGGCTCGACAAGAGGTAAGTGGCTTTATTTGTATTTGTTAAAGCCCACTGTGTTTTAGATCCAATACTTTAAAAAGAAATATTGCCACTCAGTTCTGAAGTATTATCAAGATCTTGGTGTCTCTTCAATATAAAAGGAGCACCTCCAGAAATATCTTCCTAATAGAGGCATTGATTTTTCCAGGTCTCTCATGTCTTTGCTGAAGGACTTTTCTCCAGGAGCTGGTATTTCTGCACTGATGTCCTGACACGCAGATCAACAGGTGTCTGGCCGGATGCTGGTTCTATCAAGAACAATAAACTGCAGGCACATTCTGGCTAATAGAAATCACCTTCCAGCCCTGCTCCGGGATTGAGATTCCAGACACCTGGCCACCGAGCTTTCGTAGGGCAAGAGCTCCCGGCTCCATGCCTGGTGAAAACATACTGTACACGGTGCTGGGCAGGGCCACCGCCTGCTCCCTCCCCTTATTAACATCACAGCTGACAAGGGTCTGGCCGGACCACGTGCCTCCGCAGCCATATCGCCATGCTGCAGGCTCCTGTCTGCTCCTCTCCCTCCTGCCTAAGGGCGGCATTTATGGCTCCAAGGGATCGTAAATGTTATGACAGTGAAAAAATCAGGCTGAGATCTCCTGTCTGACTCAGCACTGCTGAACATCTATCTAGATCTTGAAATTAGTCACGTGCCTACAAAGTCCTCGAGAAGACAGCAAAGGACATCTCTGTGCTGCATTTCATGACGGAAAAGCGTTCAATCATGCACGCATTATGCCACATAAAAATAAGCCCCTTTGTTAATTTCAGTCACCAGAACTTATTAATCATCTATTGTGTGTGAGGCTTTTTTCTGGGAACCATAATAGCAGCTGAAATAAGAGGCACAATAGCCAGACTCTGCTTCCTGTGGCAATCGCAGGCCAGGAGAACACACAAACGATTAAATTCCATTAAATTCTCACACAAGGTAAGACAACCCGAGGGCTAGTGGAAAATCATGGACGCCAAGGAAATGGAACAATTAACTCTCAAACAAAAGGGAAGATCTGGGCAGAGATCACAAAGTAACCTTTTCTCTGCAAAGCTGCCCTTCCCAGAGCTCCTTATTCCAAAGACAGGCACAGTGCCCCCCAACCCTGCTGCCAGACCCCGGCATCACTCTGATCTGCTCATGTGCCCTGGAGCCCATGTTTAGTTTATCCCTGCGTCCTCCCTCCCCGAGCCACTTCTCTCTATGCCGTTGCCAAGTATCTGTTCCTGGTTTCCACCACCTCTCCCAGGGATGGCGTCCCGCTCCAGTCTTGTTCCCCGAACACACGGAAGCTGAAATGAATCTTACAAATACAAGCAGGATCATGTTAGCACCTGGACTAAAACCATGAGGGTTCCATGCTGCCCTCAAGCCAAAGTCGGGAGTTCTTAAGAGGCTTGGGAGGTCTCACACTTCTCTCCCCACTCACACCATCTTCATCATCATCCAGCTCCTCACTGCACCCCGCTCTGCTCTGCGAGGGTCTCCCAGACCTCAGACTGGGCTCCCCCTCACTCCTGCAATGTCCCTGTAGCCTTCCCGGTTCCCCATGGAGGTCACCTCCTCTGAGACTCTGAGGCTGGACTGCAAGGCTTCCTGCCCCTCCCACCATAGGCCCTGGCACCTTACCCAGACTGTGATTCCCATGCTGTGTGGCGATGGCCCGTGAGCCAACCCAGGAGCTCCGCAGGGCAGGGACAGCATCTGTGGAGGTCACCTTCTCCTCTCCAGCACCTCGCCCCATGCCTGCCCCACACAGTGTATGGAAGCCCTTTCCATGGTGGAGACATAGACCTGGGATGTGAAGCATCAAAAACTGATAACCAGGAGAGAGTGGGAAAAGTGTTTAACATGTGCAAAGGCTCAAAAGCAAGAAAACATGTCGGCTTTTTAGAGAATTACAAACAGTAGGCATAAGATGAGATACTAGGTTGGAGAGGCAGATTGAGGCCTGTCATAGAAGGCCTTGAATGCCAGGCTAAGGAGTGAGGAGAGACTTCTGCTGCCACCAGTCCGACCCTAAACAAGCTAAGGAGAAAATGAAAAGAAACACACGAAGCAGCAGTTTTCAGGAGGCCAGACTTGGGGCAACAAAGGACCTATGAGAGTCAGGCGTGTTAATGAGCTGAGCCCTGGGATGCTGCTCCTCACTGCCTTGAGGGAACCCCAGGCCACAGCACAAGGAACAGGAGCCCCAGTGGGGCCTGGTGGTTCCCCTGAGTTCAGGAGACAGAACCGAGGCTCTGGGATCCGAGGAGGCCAGAATTTGAGAAGCCGAGTGGTGACAGAGAGCTCTAAGGTTCCACAAAAAGGATGCCCTGAGATACTCAGCAGAGTACTGAGGGGTTGGGGCAGTGGATGTGGGAGGGGTTAACATGACGTTACGGAAAAAGCCACCCAAAAAGATTAGAAAACATGCTTCACATAGGACCATAACTCATGCTTGTTTCCACCAACCAGATTTAGAAACCTCATAATTCAGAGTACATTGAGAAAAATGCTCAGGAAGATCATGCCTCGATCGTGGGCAATGGTTATTCCTAGATTGCGTACTACCCCAGACCCAGTTAACAAATCAGAGAAGCAAGACCTGGAAGAATCAAGCTGTTTCCCATTAACTGTGTCTCAGAACAATGTTCAATAATATTTATGGGAATATAAAAATATCCACTACAGTCCAATTATTCCTGATGAGCACTGATGCAAAAATCCTCCCCAAAATACTAGCAAACTGAATTTAAGAAAATATTAAAAATATCATTCATCATGACCAAGTGGGATTTTTCCCTGGGATACACAGAGGGTTCAACATACATAAATTAAACAATGTGATACATTATATCAACTGAATTAAGGACAAAAACCACCTAATGGTTTCAACTGATGCTGGAAAAGCATTTGATAAAAGTTGACATCGCATCACGGTAAAAGCCTCAAAAAACGGTATAAAAGGAACATAACACAACACAATAAAAAACCATATACAACAGACCCACAGCTAGTATCATGCTGAATGGGGAAAAACAAAAAAGCTTTCTTCTAAGATCTGGAACACAAGAATGCCTGCTGTCACCCATCGTATTCAGCATAGTACTCTAAGTCCTTCAGGAGAATGAACTAAAAGGTATCTAAATTGAAAAGGAAGAAGTCAAATTATCCTTGTTTACAGATGACATAATCTTATATTTGGAAAAACCTAAACCACTCCACCAGAAAAACTATTAGAATTAATAAACTAATTCAGTAAAGCTGCAGGATGCAAAATCAACACACAAAATTCAATAGCATTTCTATGTGCCAACAGCAAACAATCTGCAAAAGAAATAAAGCAATCCTATTTATAATAGCTACAAACAAAATAAAATACCTAGAAATAAACTTAACCAAAGAATTAAGAGATCTCTATAATAACAACTATAAAACATTGAAACAAGAAATTGAAGATGACACACAAAAAAATGAAAACATTCCATGTTAATGCACTGGAAGAATCAATACTGTTAAGATGTCCATGCTACCCAAAAACAATCTATAGATTCAATGCTATTCCTATTAAAATACCATTGACATTCTTCACAGAAATAGAAAAAAAAAATTTAAGTATATGTGGAACCACAGAATACCCAGAGTGGCCAAAGCCATCCCGAGCAAAAAGTACAAAACTGGAGGAATCATATTACCTGACTTTAAATTATACTACAGAGCTATAGTAACCAAAACAGCATGGTACTGGCATAAAAAGAGACACATAGGTCAATAGAGCAGAATAGATAATCCAGAAATAAACTAATACATCTACAGTGAACTCATTTTCAACAAAAGTCTCAAGGACATACATTAAGGAAAGGACAGTCTCTTCAATAAATGATGCTGGGAAAACTGGATATCCATATGCAGAAGAGTGAAACTAGACCCCTATCTCTTGCCATGTACATGAATCAAATCAAAATCGATTAAAGAATTAAATCTAAGACATGAAACCACTAAAAGAAAACACTGAGGAAACTCTCCAGGACATTGGTCTGGGCAAGGGTTTCTTGAGGACTACCCTACAAGCACAGGCAACCAAAGCAAAAGTGGACAAATTGGATCACATTAAGTTAAAAGGCTTCTTCACAGCAAAGGAAACAATCAACGAAATGAAGGAATAACCCACACAATGGGAGAAAAAAATTGCAAACTATCTGACAAGGGATTAACAACCCTTGAAATATAAAGAGCTCAAAAAACTCAATAGGAAAAATATTTAATAATTCAATTAGAAATGAGCAAAAGATATGGATAGCATTTCTCAAAACAAGACAAAAATGGCAAACAGGTATATGCAAAGGTGCTCAGCATAACTGATCGTCAGAGAAAGGCAAATCAAAATTACAATGAGATATCATCCCATCCCAGTTAAAATGGCTTTTATCCAAAAGACAGGAAGTAACCAATGTTGGCAAGACTGTGGACAAAAGAGTGCTCTTATACAGTGTTGGTGGGAATATAAATTCATACAGCCACTTTGGAAAACAGTATGGAGGCTCCTCAGAAAACTAAAAATAGAACTACCATATGATCTAGCAATCCCACTGCTAGGCTGATATGGTTTGGGCGTCCCCACCCAAAATCTCATCTTGAATTATAACCCTCATAATCCCAATAATTCCCACGTATGAAGGGCAAGACCAGGTGGAGGTAATTGCATCATGGGGGCAGTTTCCCCCATGCTGTTCTCAGACTAGTGAGTTCTCAGGATATCTGATGGCATTTCCTCTGCTTGCACTCACTCCATCCTGCTGCTCTGTGAAGAAGGTGCCTGCTTCTCCTATGCCTTGCACAGTTCCTCAGCAATGCAGAACTGTGAGCCAATTAAACCTCTTTTCTTTCTAAATTACCCAATCTCAGGTATTTCTTCATAGCAGTGTGAGAATGGACTAATACACAGGTATATACCCAAAAGAAAGGAAATGAAAGTACATCAAAGCAATATCTTCATTCCAATGCTTATTGCAGCGTTATTCACAATAGCCAAGATTTGAAAGCAACCTAAATTTCCATCAACATAATTCATACACATAGCAAGCAATAAAGAAAATATGGTGCATGTTCACAACTGAGTACTATCCAGCCATGACAAAAGAATGAGGTCCTTTCATTTTTTTGTTTCATAAACTGGAGGACATTATGTTAAGTGAAGTAAGCCAGGCACAGAAAGACAAACTTTGCATGTTCTCACTCATTTGTGGGAGCTAAAAATTAAAACAATTGAATTCATGGAGATAGAGAGTAGAATGATAGTTGTCAGAGGCTGGGAAAGGTAGTGGGGTTTGGTGTGAGGTGGGGACAGTTAATGGGCACAAACTGTCATTACATAGAGTGCATAGGATCTAGCGTTTGACAGCACAACAGGGTGACTACAGACAACATTAATTTAATACACATTTTTAAATAACTAAAAGAGTATAATTGGAATGCTTGTAACACAAAGAAACAGTAAATGCTTGAGGTGAGGGATGTCCTATTTACCCAGTGTGATTCTTACCCATTGCATGCCTGTGTCAAAATGTCTCATGTATCCCACAAACATGTATGTACATAGGACGTCCTATTTACCCAGTGTGATTCTTACCCATTGCATGCCTGTGTCAAAATGTC
This sequence comes from Alouatta palliata, assembly GCA_004027835.1. Classification (NCBI taxonomy): domain Eukaryota; kingdom Metazoa; phylum Chordata; class Mammalia; order Primates; family Atelidae; genus Alouatta; species Alouatta palliata. Next base: position 46,562 of record PVKV010008884.1, read on the forward strand.
TCAAGTATCCCATAAACATATATGTACACAGGACGTCCTATTTACCCCGTGTGATTCTTACCCATTGCATGCCTGTGTCAAAATGTCTCATGTATCCCACAAACATGTATGTACATAGGACGTCCTATTTACCCAGTGTGATTCTTACCCATTACATGCCTGTGTCAAAATATCTCATGTATCCCGCAAACATATATAGACACCTACTATGTACACATCAAAATTGTTAATAGTTATATCCAGCACCTAAGTAAAATGCCTGGCATCTAATCAAAGATGAACAAATACACAAAGAAATGGAGAACAACCTCACAAGGAGGAAAATAATCAATCAGCCAACACCAACAGAGAACCAACAGAGATGTTATGCTGAGCAGACAAGGACATTTAAAATGATCACAAATGTATTCCATATGTTCAAAAGTTTTTTGGAAACATGAAAGATAGAAACTAAAGAACAAAACAGAAATTCTAAAGTCAAAAACTCCCTGTTTGAAGTGAAAATTACACAGGATGTGTAGATTACGCACTGCAGAAGCAAGGAAGAGTAAACATGAGGACACAGCAACAGAAACTGCTCAGAAAAAGCACAGAGACATGAAAAATATTAGAGAAAAATTCAAACGGTTCCTTACGGGACAACTTTAAGAGATTTAACATACCTGTATATTGAAACTGTAAAGGGGAGATGGAGGAAGGAGCAGAGCGAAAAGAAATCGTGGCTAAGAAGTTTTCCGTTGGTAACTTAATTGATATTGATAAAATAATAAATCTACATATATAAGAAGTTTAATGAATCTTGAGCCTAAAATGATAGGAAACCTGTGATAAACAGAGCATCTTAAAAACAGACAAGAGAAAAACAAACTCATTATATTAAAAAAAAAAAAACAAGAATAAGGATGACAGCCTGTTACTCATCAGAAGTGATGTTAGAAGACATAAAGCAGCCTCTTTAAAGGACTGAAAGAAAAAATGATAAATCTAGAATTCTATACATAGACTAAGTCTTTCAAAAACAAAAGCAAAATAAAGACATCTGCAGAAATGCTAATGCTAAAGTAATTTATAATGATAATAATTTATAACTAATAATGACAGTGCCTGCACTATCAGCAATGTGAAATGATTCCAGATGGAAACACAGGTGTGCAGAAAGGCACAATGTATAACAGGAAATGGTACTTATCCCGGTAAATATATAAGATTTTCCCCTTTTACTTAGATATATTTCAAAGTTAATTGGCTATTTAAAGAAAAATAAGATAGTGTAGAGTTGATAACACATGTATAAATAAAATATTTGACAAAAATAGCTTACCGACTGAGAGGAGAAAGATGGCAGGTGCTATTGTGAGGCTCTCCTGTGTGCGGAAGTGTGGTATCTCTTAAAGACAGACTGTGATAAATTAAAGACGAATGCCATAAATTCTACAGTAATCACTAAATTATTAAAAAGCATTATAACTAATAAGCCAACGGATGAGTAAAACTGTAACATGTTTACCATTAAAAGAAAGAAAAAAAGCAGGAAAGGGGGACAAAGAGAAAACACAGCAAGCTTAATGAAGAATGGAAACCTTCACAATCGACAGTCACATTAAATGTAATTTCACTAGACATTCCAATTAAAATGAAGATATTGTCAGATTGGATGAAAAACAAGACCCACGTATCTGCTTCCTATAAGAAAGTCACTGGAAACACAAAAATGAGTTAAAAACATACGGAAAATATATATCACACTAGCGCTGTCAAAAGAAAGCTGGACTATTTTACATCATACAAAAAAGTTTCAGAGCAAAGATTATCAACAGGAACGCAGACGGCAACTTTACAGTGAGAAAGGGATCAGTTGATCAAACGGCCCAAACAAGTGTAAAATCTTTATGAACTGAATAACCTGAATGATAACTGAAAACCTTTACGAGCTTCACAATACATTAGGCTGAATTTATATAAGTGAGGAGAAAAACAGAGAAATGAGCAATTATGGTCAGAAATTCCACTACTTTTCCCTTAGCAACTGATTGAAGAAGTAGAAAAATCAGCAATGATATACTTCACTTTAACAATGCTATCAACAACCTTGTCTTACATTTATAGAACACTCCACCCAACAACAGCAAAATGCAGGCTCACTTCACGCGTACACATAAAGTTTACCTGGGTAGAGCAAGTCTCGGACTACAATAAGAGACTCAACAAACTGGAAAGGTTTCCAAGTCACAAAATTAGGTACTCTGACAAAAGCAGAATTAAACTAGAAATTAATAACAGAAAGCTATGTGGAACGTGCCCAGATACATGGAAATAAAATAACACTTTTTAATAACTCATAGGTCAAGGAAACCAAAGGTAAATTATAAAGTATTTCGAAGTGAATGAAAATGAAAACACATTATATCAGAATGTGTAGGATGCAGCTGAAGGAGTGATTACGGTGGAATTTATAACACCAAATACTTACAGCAGAAAAGAAGAAAGGTCTCAAATTAAGGACAACAGTTTCCTTTTTAAGAAACTATAAAAATAATGGTAAATTAGGCTGGGCATGGTGGCTCACACCTGTAATCCCAGCACTTTGGGAGGCCGAGGTGAGTGGATTACTAGAGGTCAGAAGTTCAAGACCAGCCTGGACAATATGGTGAAACCCTGTCTCTATTAAAAAGACAAAAATGAGCTGGGTGTGGTGGCGGATGCCTGTAATCCCAGCTACTCAGGAGGCTAAGGCAGGAGAATTGCTTGAACCCTGGAGGTTGTAGTGAGCAGATACTGAAACACTGCACTCCAGGCTGGGCGACAGAGCAAGACTCTGTCTCAAAAACAAACAAACAAATAAATAATAGTACAGTAAACCCAAAGCAGAAGAAAGAAAGATTAAAATGGAAACCAAAGAAAAAGAAACCAGAATGAATAAAAACAAAGTTCTTTAAGATTATATCTATGATAAACTGATCAAGAAACAAAGACCGAAGACAAAAATTACCACTCTAGGAATGAGAAGTGATGACACTACAAATTCAATCAAAAGATATTAAAAGAATAACGAGGAAATGTTATAATCAACTTTAAGCCTATAGATACAAACTATCAAAGCTCACTGAAAAATAGACAATGTTAATAACCTTATACCTATTTAAGAAATCTAATTTGCGGTCAAGAATATTATACCCACACATACACACACACACCCCTCTGTGACCAGATTCCTTTATTAGTAAATTACAACAAATATGTTAGAAATATATCAGTTCACCACAAACATGTTCATAAAATTAAAGTGGAGATAATACATCCCAATTCATTATTCGAGACCAGAATTGCCCCAATTTCAAAATATACCATCAGAAAAGAAGAATAGATAAATATCCCTCATAAACATAGATGAAGAAATCATCTAAACACAACTTTAGCAAATTATCCACCAATATATTAAAACCATAATATATCAAACCAAATACAGTTTATCCCATAAACATAAGGTTTGTCTAACATTTGAAAATCAATCAACACGTCACCACATTGACAAACTGAAAAATAAAAGCTATATGATCATCTCAATTTAACAGAAAAGGTGTGTTACAAACTCCAACACCTGCTTCCATGCAAAAATCTCAGCAAACAAGAAATAAAAGCAAATTTCCTCACCCAGATAAAGATCATCTATAAGAAAATTACATTATACTCCATGCTGAAACAGTGAATGCTTCTCAGCTAAGATCAGGAATAATACAAGGATGTCCACTGTCACCACGTCTATTCAATAATATTGGAGGTCCCGTCCAATGCACTCAGGTTGGAACAAGAGATAAAAGGCATACAGACTGTCAAGGAAGTAAAACTGTATTTGTTCCTAGATGGCATGATCACTGATGACAAAAATTCAGTGACATCTACAAAAGCTACTAGGACAAATCAAAGAGTTTATCAAGGTTGCAGGACACTATGCCAATATTTAAAAACCAATTTTATTACTATATCCTGGCAAAAATGTTCAGAAATTTAAATTTAAAAACAATATAATTTACAATAGCATTAAAATATGGAAAATGTAAATCCAACAGAAGTATGTATTACTGAAAACTATAAAACACTGCCAGGAGAAATTACATACTTACATAAATGAAAATACACATATTATTCATAGGTCAGAGACTCAAACTGTGAAGATGTCAATTTTCCCCAAATTGATTTAGAGATCCAATGTTATCCCAAACAAAATCTTATAAAGCTTTCCACTGAAACTGACAAATTGATTTGAAAATTCGTTTGAAATTGCAAGGACCTAGAATAATGAAAAAGAATGTTGAAAAAGAAGAATAATATTGGAGGAATCACTCTACTTGAAGTCTTATTATAAAGTTACAGGAATCAAAATGTGTATGATAACTTTCAAAATAGACAAGTCAAAGATACAAAGTACAGATTCCAGCAACAGATACCTTAGTACAGACACTGATTTTGACAAAGGTAAAAAATCATTCAGTGGGGAAAGGATAGCTTTCAGCAAATGGTGCTGAAAATAATCTTCTACGTGCAAAAGGTAAACTTTGAAAGCTACTTCACACCATGCAAAAATTTACCTCAAGTGTTCCACAGACTTAAATATAAAACTCGAACTCTGAAGCTTCTAGAAGAACATACAGGTAAAATAAAATTCGTATGATCTAAGTTTAGGTTAAGAGTTCTCACATAATATACCTACAGCACAATACATACCATTTTTTAAATTCTAAGTTGGAACTCATCAAAACTAGGCATTTCTGTTGTTCCAAAGACAGTTTAAGAGGATGAAAAAGTATCATGATAGAGTATTTGCAAATCACACATCTGACAGAGGATATATATCCAGGATCTATCGAGACCACTCAAAATGCAACAACAACAAAAAAAAATCCAATTTTTTTAAATGGACAAAATATTTGAGCAGGAGTCTTATCAAAGAAGATATATGGATAGCAAGTAATCACATAAAATATCTTTAATAACATTAGCCATTAGGGAAATGCAACTTAAAACCATGATGAGAAACCACTATACACCTATTAGAATGGCGAAAATTGGTAAGACTGTGCATACCCAGTATTAATGAGCATGTGGGCAGTTAGAACTTTCCTGCATATGAAACAGTATAAACGCTTTAGAATGCAGTTTTCCATACATTTCAGCATGGTTTTGCTTTTGTCTTTTTGACATGGAGTTTTGCTCTTATTGCCCAGGCTGGAGTGCAGTGGCGCTGTCTCCACTCACTGCAACCTCCATCTCCCAGGTTCAAGTGATTCTCCTGTCTCAGCCTCCTAAGTAGCTGGGATTGCAGGGAGCCACCACTACGCCCAGCTAATCTTTGTATTTTTAGTAGAGACAGGTTTTCACCATGTTGGCCAGGCTGGTCCCGAACTCCAGACCTCAGGCAACCTGCTTGCCTCAGCATGCATTTAACATACGATCTCGCCTTTGTACCCCCAGTGTTTACCCTGGTATAAACAAAGCACATGCCCTACAAATATTTTTACATGAATGTTCACAGCAACTTTATTTGTAATAGCCAACAACTTGGGGTGAAGGGATGGTTCCAGCCAGAAATAAATGGACAAACACATAGTGGTATGTATACACAAAGGAATCGTTCTCAGGGGTAACGTAATGTAATGAATACTGGCACATGCAACAACATGAATGAATCTCCAATAATTATGGTGAGTGAAGGCAGGCAGATAAAAATGAGTATGCCCAGTATGGTTCCATTTCTGTAATGGAAATGGAACTCTAGAGTTGCACTGACAGAAGGCAGATGAGCATGAGCAGGCGCCTGGAGGAGAGGTGCAGGTAGTCCAGTAGGGCACATCATTAAGAGACATGAAGCTTGTGGAGTGATGGACAGGTTCATCCTCTTGATTATGTCCATGATTTTATAGATGTATGCATATATCAAAACTGATCAAGTTGAACACTTTAAATATATACAATTTACTGGAGCTAATAAGTATAATAAGGTCACAAGATATAACATCATTATCTAACAGCAAATAACAATTGTATTTCTATTAACAAAATATAAACAATCCAAAAATGAAACTATGAATACAATACCATTCACTATATCATCAAAAAGATAAAATACTTAGGAATAAAATTAACCAAAAAATGCAACACGCACTGAAAATTTCAAAATATTGCTGAGAGAAATTAAATATCTAAATAAATGGAAAGGCCATCCAAGTTCATGGACTGGAAGACTAAATGTTGTTAAGATAGCAGTTCCCTCCAAATTGGCCTTTAGATTCAACACAGTATCAAAATTCTAGTGGGCTTTCTTGCAAAAGTTGATGAAGTGATCTTAAAATTATTTTTTCTTTTAACTTTTATTTAAAGTTTAGGGGTACATGTGCAGACTGTTATACAGGCAAACTCAAGTCATGGGGGTTTGTTGTACAGATTATTTTGTCACCCAGGTAGTAAGCATAGTACCCAATACGTATGTGTTCTGATCCTCTTCCTCCTCCCAGCCTCCACCTTCAAGCAGACCCCAGGATCGACTGTTCCCCTCTTTATGTCCATTTGCTCTTATTATTTAGCTCCCCCATATAAGTGAGAACAAGCAGCATTTGGTTTTCTTTTCTTGTTTTAGTTTACTTAGGATTATGGCCTCCAGCTCCATCCATGTTGCTGCAAATGGCATGGTCACATTCTTTTTCTTGGTTGCATAGTATTCCATGGTGTGTATCTACTACATTTATTTGTATCCAGTCTACCATTGATGGGCATTTAGGTTGATTCTATGTCTTTGCTATTGTGAACAGTGCTGCAAGGAACACACTCATACTTGTGTCTTTACGGTAGAATAATTTACCTTCCTTTGGGTATATACCCAGTAAAGGGATTGCTGGTCAAGTGATAATTTTGGTTTTAGCTCTTTGAAGAATCACCACACTGCTTTCCACAATGGCTGAACTAATTTACACTCTCACCAGCAGCGTAATAAGCATTCCCTTTTCCCCACAATAGCATCAGCATCTGTTGTTTACTTTTTAATAATAACCATTCTGACTAGTGTAAGATGGTATCTCATTGTGGTTTTGATTTGCATTTCTCTAATGGTCAGTGAGGTTGAGCTTTTTCTAATATGTTTGTTAGCTGTGCACATGTCTTCTTTTGACAAGCGTCTGTTCATGTCCTTTGCCCACTTTTTAATGGGGTTGTTTCTTATACTTTAAGTTCCTTATATATCCCAGATATTAGACCTTTGTCAGATGCGTAGTTTGCAAGTATTTTTTCCCATTCTATAGGTTGTGTGATAGTTGCTTTTGCTGTGCAAAAGCTCTTTCCTTTAATTTAAATCTTATTTGTCAATTTTTGCTTTAGTTGCAATTGCTTGGGGCATCTTTGTCAAAATCTTTTCCAGTTCCTATACCCAGAATGGTATTTCCTAGGTTATCTTACAGGGTTTTAATAATTTTAAGTTTTGCATTTAAGTCTTTAATTTATCTTGAGTTGATTTTGTACATGGTATAAAGAAAAGGTCCAGTTTCAATGCTCTGCATATGGCTACCAGTTATCCCAACACCATTTATTGAATAGGGAGTTCTTTCCCCATTGCTTGCTTTTGCCAGCTTTGTCAAAGATCAGATGGCTAGAGGTGTGTGGTATTATTTCTGAGCTCTCTATTCTGTTCCATTGTTCTATATCTCTCTGTTGTTGTTGTTGTTGTTTTGTGCCAGTACCTTGCTGTTTGGGTGACTACAGCCCTGTAGTATAGTTTGATATCTGATAAGGTGATGCCACCAGCTTTGTTCTTTTTGCTTAGGACTGCTTTGGCTACTCAGGCTCTTTTGGGGTTCCATATGACTTTTAAAATAACATGCAAAAGAAAGACGTAGAATAACCAAAACAGTTTTGAAAAAGCAGAGCAAAGTTAAAAGACTTCTAACTTTGTGAAAATTGTATCAAGACAGTATGATCAGGATAGACATATAGCTCAGTAAACAGAATTGATAGTCTGAAAACAAATTCTTATATTTACAGTCAATTGATTTTGGGGAAATTGACTGTAAATATAAGCTTGCAACAATATTTGCAAAACAGACTAATACAGGTCTTCCGTCCAGAATACACGGACAATTCTTACAACTAAATAATAAAAAGATAACCCGATAAAAACATCAGCACACAATTTCAACAGATATTTCTGCATAGAAGATGTACAAATGACTAATAAGCACATTAAAAGATGCTCAACACAATTAGTCATTAAGGAAATGCTAATTAAATCTACAAGATACTATTTCACCTCCACTAGAATGGCTGCCATTTTACAAAGACAAACAACAACAAATGTTGGAGAGGATATAGAAAGATTGGAAAGCTCATACATTGCTGGTGGCACTGTAAGATGGTAGCATGGTTTTGCTCTGTGTCCTGACTCAAATCTCACCTCAAGTCATAATCTCCACGTGATGAGGGAAGAATGTGGTGGGAAGTAATTGGATCATGGGGTTGATTTCCCCCATACTATTCTTAGGATAGTGAGTGAGTTCTCATGACATCTGATGGTTTGAAAGTGTGGCACTTCCCCCATCCACTTTCCTGCCACCATGTAAGTTACACCTCAATTACCCTTCACCTTCCACCATGATTGTAAGTTTCCTGAGGTCTCCCACCTATGTGAAACTGTGAGTTAATTAAACCTCTTCCTTCACAAATTACCAGTCTCAGGCATGTCTTTCTAGCATTGTGAGAACGGACTAATACAGATGGTGTGGCCACTTTGGAAACCAGTTTGTTAGTTTCTTAAAAGCTAAATGTACATTTACCATACGACCCAGTAATTTCAAGCTTACATACCCATACAAGATAAGTGAAAATACACATCCGCACAAAACCTTTTACATGTTACATTGCTGCTCCGTTCATCATACTCAAAAATTGGCAACACAAATGTCCCATCAACTGTAAATGAGTGGACAACAGAATTCTGTTCTGCAACAAAAGGGAAGAATGTCATATGCGTGCTAGAACACAGACGAGCCCCCAAAACATCATGCTGAGTAAACAAAGCTAGACACCAGAATCTACGGATTGCACGGTTTGATGTAAAAGAAATAACCTAGAAGAGGCGAAGCTACAGAGAAAGAAAGCAGATGATGAGGCAGATGAATGCACACAAGCAATCATGCTGGGTGATGAAATGCTCTAATGATTGGTGGCGATGGGTGAGCAACTTGTAAATTTACTAAAAATCGTTGACTTACAAGCTTGAAGACAGTGACATATATAAGTTGCAAAATATACCTCCATTGAGAGATTTAAAAACGAAAGAAGTGGTTTTAAGAAATGTTACAAGTGTCTCTGAAAGTTTTTGAGGATCTGTGAATCGATGCAACCTGTACTTTAGGAAGAAAACTCCTGTAGTTATATGAAGGACAGATTGGGTAGGAGAGAATGACAGTTTTAAAGTTGTACAACTACTAAATATGACACACCTTTCAGTCAAATTCATAATGTGGTATGAAATGTGAGGTTACCCAAGGTCCATTTCAGAAGCCCATGTAATAGACTGGACAAAACATTCTCCTAGCTTCCTCACCACCCCAGCCCCAACAGAAAAAATCACCAAATCACAAGAAATCAAAGAAGAGTGAAGGTTGTCAAGTGAGGACTTCCTTCTCACAGCCACCTACTCCATTGTGACATTTGACAAAGGTGGATATGGTTTTCTGAATTACACTCCTTATGCAGCAAAATTCTGTTTCCTATCACTGCATATTTTACTGATGTGACAAGTTGGAAGTATGAGAGTGAAGATGTTCTGTGCCAAAATCCACTCAGCAGGTGCCTGAACTTAGCTCACTGTTTGAAAGCTAGAGCCATCTGCCAAATGTCGGCGGGCAACTCCTGAGAAAGCGCCAAGGTGGAGGTTAAGAGTAGATGATGTACATGCCAATCCAACCTCTGATTTTGACAATGGACTCATTCCAACGCAAATACATTGTATGAGTTAAAGGTATGATTTTTTGCAACATCAAAGCTTGTGCTAGCTTGTACGAAGGGAATTTGCCTGCCTAACCATTTCTCACTTAGATCTCTAGAAGGGAATTGCCATGTCACCTTCCTTTTTTTAACATTCCCTTATCCAGGCCCACAGCATACTCCAGCCTTAACACAATCCCTCTTCAGATACTTTGTTGAAGTCATTAATATTTATTTTGTTCTTTTCATTTCCTTTGAACTACAATTGGTTTTAAACAATAAGCCACAGCCAGACAGAAACACACCTTTCCCAGTTTTCATTCACACTGCCATGAGCTTCTATTCACATTACTGGGGAGATCATTCCCTCACATTTGTCTGAAATGCAACCAGCATCAACACAGCTCATGTTTAAGGTTAAAAGGAGTAAGGAAAAATCTCTTCATTTAAGAAGCTGGGGTGTAGGCCTCACGTTGCAGACGAGTTATTCACAAAATAAGAGGCCGTTCCAGACAAGCAGGCTGGATAGGTCTGCACTAAAAACCCCTGCACATGGGGAGATGCAAAGAGGTGGGAGAGGAACGAAAGGATGCGAAGATATAGGGGAGCTGACTGTAAATGCCCAGAGGGCTGCCACCTGGAAGAGCGATTCTGCTGTATCCTGTGAGTGTCGAGGCTGAAGGATGGAAGCCATGGGGGAAAGTGGCCATCAGTCTCAGGAGGTTTTTTCTAGCTGTCCACCATCAGCATGTGAGTCCTTAAGAAGGGCCCACTGTTCAGAAGTTACCAATGAAAACTAAAATAGCCCAACCCCAGAAAAGGTTGAATTTAGATAACCTACAATTTTTCTTCCAACACTGAGTCTGTGATCAAAGATGATCATTCAATTTCCTTCATTTATTCATATTACAAGATTTTATACTTTTGACAAACTTGAGCATTAAGCCAAGGAAAGATTATGTCAAGTGTGGTTTAAAAGAGAAATAAAAATATACAATTGATGTTAGAAAGTGTGATTAAAAACAATTAAAGTTTATCTTTTTAAAGAGGCAAACAAGTTATGGAGAAAATTCAAATACATCTAATACTCCATGCCAGGTGGTTGACTTTTTTCCTATGATTTCATCATTAGACAATAGTCAAAAAGGTACTTGCCTCCAACAATTCACCAGAGATTCTTTACTTATGATCCCTGAAATGTAGGCCAACTTTTGTTGGTATAGACTTTTGCTTGCTTTCTAAGGTGAAGATCCTTAAATATCATCAAATTTGGAAAAAAAAAAAAAAAAAGTCTGCGAATTTTCAAAATGCACAAATCTCTGCATTTGGCTTTCTGTTTGGGGCAATACTGTAGACTAGACATCCCAGAAACTTTCAGACTGGGAAGAAGAAACACTATGAGCATTGTGGACTAATATTTATCACAGAAACTAGTCCACGCTGCATACAACACAGAGGTGGAGGGCCAGCCCACCTCAACAGTGTGGTTTGCAGGGAAATCTGGACACCCAGACACATCCAGCCCAAGTGGGGCCGCAAGGGGGAGCAGGTGTCAAAGGACATAGAAGGCCAATGCTCTGACTGGCAGAGGGCGTGGGTTGCTGTGGGTCCCTGTGGGCCAGCAGGGCTAGTCATGAGGGACCAAAGGTGAACTTGGATGGAAGGAGCAGGAGGACATGCTTATGGCTGCTGGATTCCCTGCAGCTGCCTCTCAATCTGACCACGATGGCTTTCACTCTGTTTCTACCTTCTAAAATTACATACAACTTTTTCTATTGGCCAATTCTATTCAGGAGTCACACAGTGAAGGGAATTATGGGAAGACTTCCAAGTCAACTTAGCTGCATAACTTAGTCACTGCATGGTATTCTACTACTACAATAAATCTAAACAGTGCTGGAAAATTACAGAAGACATTGTCTCAAGTACACAAATGAGCTTTAAAAATTAAGATAATACCCAGGGCTGTCAGCAAAGCCAATATTTAAAATTAGATGAGCACCAAGTCTGGTGAATACTCAGGGTTGATGCTGCCTCCAGGGACTGGCACCCCTGCAGGGAGGCAGGATAGGAAGCCAGAACTCCTGTAGGGCCACATCCTGGCAGAAAATAAAAGGCGATTCTAACTTCCAGGCAAAGAGAGCAAGAGAACCTGAGTCTCCCAGCCCTGGCTCTGGGTGCAATGGGACGCAGCTCCCCAAGACGTTGATGTGTCGGTTTTGAGAGTCACCATCTAACTGTCTGCATGGTGCAGCAACACAAGCTGAGATTCAGATTAACGCAGTCCCAGATAAGAAGTCTCCCAGATTCCCGAAACAGGCAAATCCAAATCTTTCCCCACAAAAGGGGAAGTCTCAATCATAAGGAAGCAAACTAACCAATCAACAAATAAATAATAAAACAGGGAAATAAAGGAACTTGAGCAATAATTCGAAAAAAATAACAAAAAGCAGAATCACAACCCAAAAGTTCAGATATTAGAATGTTACATTTGAAATATAAAATAATTATATGTTTTATGAACAAACAAAAGAGAGACAAATATTAACAAGAAAGAAAAGATAAACGATCATGAAGATTTAAAAACAAATAGAAAATCTCTTGAAGAAATTAACAAGATGTTAAAGTTAAAATGCGTGGGATTGAACAGCCGATTAAACCAGGTGCAGAGGTAACTGGTGAGCGGGAAAACAGATCTCAGTAAGGCATCCAGAGCATCGCATCAAGAGATAGACAACGGGAAAATGTGAAAGAGATGGCAGGCAAGGTGGAGAAGCCTAGCACTCGGCTCATCAGGTGCGAAATCCCGCACGTAGCTCGTGGAAGTTTCAGAAAGGAATGCAAAGACTGGCGGTAGAGAAGCAATATTTGAAGATACAACATCTGAGAGGCTTCCATGCACGTGAAGAACATGAATTCTCAGAATCACAAGCACAATGAATTCCAGGGAGTAAATGAAAAGAAATCCCATTACAGCTTGCCATACAGAAATTATAAAATGGTAAAGTCAAAAAAGTGCTGGGTGTGGTGGCTCATGCCTGTAATCTCAGCACTTTGGGAAGCTGAGGCAGGTAGATAACTTGAGACCAGGAGTTCAAGACCAGCCTGGCCAACATGTTAAAACCTCGTCTCTACTAAAAAATACAAAAAAAAAAAAAAATAGCAGGGCATGGTGGCATGCACCTGTGTACCTGTAGTCCCAGCTACTCAGGAACTGAGGTGGGAGAATTGCTTGAACTAGGGAGACAGAGGTTGCACCACTGCACTCCAGCCTAGGAGATAGCGTGAGACTCTATCTAAAAATAACAACAATAATAAAATAAAGTCAGAGAAGGTCTTAAAAGCAGCCAGAAAGGAAAGAGAAATAATCTAAAGTTGGATGACAATTAGTCTGGCAGCCTTCCTCTCAAGAGCAACAATGGTGGCCAGAAAAGAGCAAACTGACAACTTCAATGTGCCAAGAGAAATTAATCCTCGGTCTAGAGAGGCATACCCAGCAAAAGTCCTAGACCCAGAGCAGAATAGAGACACTGCAAACCGACAGATCTTGAATTTATTGGTGACAGAGCCCCACAAGGAGACTTCTTTTGAGAAGAAAAGAAAGTGATCCCAGAAGGAACTTCTGAGATGGAAATTTTATCTGTGAAAAAAGAGAAGAGTAACTATGAGTAAGTTAAAGCAAGAATTAACTGTGTTCTTTTACCAAAGCAAGACTAATCTGTGGAGTTAAAAATAATAGAATACCGAATTCTGCTTTTGGAAATGGCAGATTAGGAAGTTTGAACCAGGTCTTCATTGAAGACAATTAGAAAGACTGGACAGAATGTATTTTAAACACGCATCGAAGACACAGGCATCCAGCGTCAGAGGAAAAGCGTGCCTCAGAAGGTGAGCCCTGGCTACGGAAAACCTGCTTCCGTGGGGCTTGATCCTTATTCCAGAGAACAAGGCCAAGAAAACCAGCAGCCCATTTTACACCAAAAATGAAACCATAGCAACCTGGAAAGACTGGGACGCCACTTTAGCTTGATAAAATTTTTCTACTCTAATAAAATATGTTTATGATAGTAACTGAAGAGTAAGAAATTAAACAATTATTATTCACAGATGATATGATTATGTATGCATAATAAAATTCAAAGTTATGTTCAAACACACCATTAGAGTGAGCAGGAGAGGTCTGCAAAGTTGTTGTGTACACATTCAATGTGTAAAGACCATCTGTGTTTTTACCTAGAGTCAGAGTTTAAAAATACATTTTACAAAGATACCATTTACAATAATGTCAGCTACATCTAGTACCTAAGAATGAATCTAACAAATAATACACAAGATCTTTCTACATTAAAACATGATTAAGAGAAATTAAGGAAATGCTGAATAAACAGGAATAAATCATGTTCATTTGATTTAAAGGCAATATTATAAAATGTCAATTTTTCTCAAATTGATTCAAAACAATCCAATTAAAATTTTAAATTTTCTGTTGAACTTATAAGCTTAGTCTGAAATCTAAATGGAAAGGCAAAGGACTCAGGCTAGGCAGGATGGTTGGGAGGAGGAAGAATAAGGAGATAGCTTGCTCCAACTGATGTCCACATTGATGACATAGCTGAAGTAATTAACACAAACCGATACTGATGTGAAGATACACACACCAATGAAACCGAATAAGAAGTCCAGAAATAAACCCGTACACACACAACATACAGACACCTGTTTTATGACACAACAGGACTGCAGAGCAGAGAGGAAAGGCATTTTCCATGAATAATGCAGAGCTGATTGAAATGTAGACCTAACTGTAAAAAGTGAACAGCATAACTTCTCGAAAATAACATCAGATAGTGTTTTCGCGGCTTGGAGTGGGGGAAGTTTTCTTAAATAGAAAATAAAAATTATGAACTAAAATAGGTAGGATTGATGAACTTGACTACTTTAAAATTATGAATTTGTGTTCATTAAAAGTCATCATTAAAGCTGAAAAGACAAGCTGACTGAGAGAAGACACTTACAACACCATAACCCACAAATATTTCGTAAGAACTCCCGCCAACAGTGTGAAAGTGACAGATAATGCAGCAGAAAAAAAAGATAATAGGAAAGAAAAGGCAATGGACAAAATAAGGAATTCAAATCGTGAAGAAACACACAAAAGGGTGCTCAGTGACATTCCCAGTCAGGAAATGCAAACTGAAATCACTATCCATTCATTGAAAGAGCTAATATAAAAGAGGTTACAATACCCAGTGTTGATGAGGATCTGGACAAGTGGGAATTCTCCTTCTGTTGGGGGTTACAATGTTACAAACACCCAGGAAAACTGTTTGCTATCACCTGCTAAAGTTGAACATACAGTGTCCTATGACCCAAGAATTCCACTTCCTGGTGTCTGCCCAATAGATGCACATAAGCACTTGAATCTCAAATAAAATATAAAGAATGTTCATTGCTGCAGCATTTAACATAGTCCTAAACTCGAAATAAAGTCGAATGTCCTACAACAGAATAATGAATACATTCATGTGGCTGATTGACGTAATGAAATACTATACACTACGAAATGAATAAATTACTACGGTTATACTCCACAAATTTCATCACTCCTATGCTTGCCAAAAGCCAGTCCCTGTTGATTATAGATTTAAATATGAAAAACGGAACAATAAAACCTTAAGATGAAAATTAGCAGAAAATGGTCAGGAGCAGTGTCTCATGCCTGTAATCCCAGCACTCTGCGAGGCTGAGGCAGGCACATCACTTAAGGAGAGGAGTTTTACACCAGCCTGGGCAGCTTGGTGAAACCCTGTCTCTACTCAAAGTACAAAACTTAGTCAGGTATGGTGGTGC
Source organism: Alouatta palliata (assembly GCA_004027835.1). NCBI lineage: Eukaryota > Metazoa > Chordata > Mammalia > Primates > Atelidae > Alouatta > Alouatta palliata. The sequence continues at coordinate 62,381 of PVKV010008884.1, forward strand.
ATGACTGTAATCCCAGCTACTCTGGAGGCTAAGGCAGAAGATTTGCTTGAACCCAAGAGGTGAAGGTTGCAGTGAGCCAAGTGCACTATATACCAGCCTGGGCAACACAGCGAGACTGTGTCTCAAAAAAAGATGCTGGGTGCAGTGGCTCACGACTGTAATCCCAGCACTTTGGGAGGCTGAGGTGGGCGAATCAAGAGGTGAGGAGTTTGAGACCTGCCTGGCCAACATGGTGAAACCCCGTCTCTACTAAAAATTATGTGGACACGGTGGCCAGCACCTGTAATCCCAGCTACGTGGGAGGCTGAGGCAGGAGAATTGCTTGAATCTGTGAGGTGGAGGTTGCAGTGAGCCGAGATCGCACCACTGCACTCTGGCCCAGGCGACAGTGTGAGACTCCAACTCCCCCACTCCCCAAAAAAAGAAAAAGAAAAGAAAATTAGAAATCAGCAGAATATATTTATGAGTTTGAAGCTGGAAAGGATTTTTAAACAAGAAGCAAAAACAGAAAACAAAAGAGATGTATTTGATTATGCTAAAATAAAAACATCTGCTGATAAGATACACCATAAAGCATGGGGCTATGTAGCAATGATGTTTTTAAAATAACAAAAATCTAGAATATGTAAAAGAAAAAATAACTTCTCAAGTCAACAAAAATCTATAATCAGCTCAACAGAAAAATAAGAAAAATAATCTCAAACAGAACTTTTACAAAAAAAAAAATAAAAGAACTAATGAATATATGAGAAAATGCTGAGCTTCACTAGTAATCACAGAATGGGCAGCCAGAACCATACACACCATCTCACACCCACTAGCTGTGAAAAATATTTTAAAGTCTTACAGTAGCAACTTTTGACAGGTAGCGGAAGCAACTGAATTTTTTGTGGGAGTGCAAAATGATGCAGGCACTTTGAAAACGAATAAGCATTCCCTCATTAAATTAAAAGATTTGCATATCCTATACCCTGAAATACACACACACACATATACACACATATATATACATAAATATATATGTAAAATATTTGCTCATATACACCAGGAAACAAGTTTAGGAATATTTATAGAACCTACTGTAATAACAAAAACCTGAACATAATTCACTGACAGAAGAATGGGTAAATAATTTCGTCTCCATTTAACAGAATGTTATAAAGCAGTAAAAATGAATGAACTATGATTCCTTCCATTCATCACCACAGAAGAATCTCACAAACTTAACATTAAGCAAAAAAGCAAACCACGAAATAATGCGTATAGTGCAACGACAATTATATAAAGTCAACAATTCTGCAAACCAAATAAAATGCTGTTTAGGGCTTGGTATATATGTAACAAAAAAAAAATGAAAATGAGTAAGGATTTGTACCCACAAAAGTCGACTCCGACGATCTCAGGAAGGGAGGATGCCGCAGTGCAGAGACCCGCGGCAGACTTCAAAGAACTGCTGGTGTTCGCTTTCATTCATTGGGTAGCAGGTGTGCGAGTGTTTGGCTTATTAGTATGACTTTATACCTACAGTCTATGTTCTACATGATTTTTTTCTAAAAATGAAATATTTCATAAAACATACCCACTGCACATGTGACTTGGCTTCTCCTCTGATCTCTACATTTTCCCTTCAGTCCTTCCTTGGCCAGCCCTCTTTCCACGGGAGAGCCTGACACCCATGTGTGTGTCCAGCACTCAGCCCTCTGGGTTTGTTCGGTTTCCAGGTTCCATTTGAAATCTGACGGCTAACTTAAATCCATGGAGCCCTGTCACTGCCTTTCCAGGTTGTGCTAGTTCTCATATACTGCTGAAACTGATAACAGAAACGCCATGAATGTTAAATGATGCGTGGAACAGCATTAAGAAAGCTTTTGAGCATGGGTCTCTCTGGGTGTCATTCACTCCTGTGGCGCTCTTTCATTGCTGATAGCAATGTGAGACACCAGGGATGATCTCAGAGTTGAGTTTTGATGATGTATTTTGAATTCCCTACGACCCTCCCTTCCATACCCGTCTCAGATGGTGCACAGCACTAACCGTCTCCATCACTGAATGTCGGGAATGCTTACAGACAAAAGGCAGATGTCAAGAATGCACTCACTTCTCCATAGGGCACACAGAGAACCTCGACTGCATGGTGTTTCTCTGAATCTCAGAGACGGCAGTAGACGTAGCATCTCTTGAGAATAAAAATAGCCAAAGATTCAAATATGGCGTACCTCTCCTAGCCAGCAGGCAAAACCAGAGTCTTTACTCTCATCACCGTTGACAGGTGTGGGATCCCTAAGGAAACTACAAAAGGCATCAGGGAAAGAAACGGAACGTATAAGGAAAGTAAGGGGAGGGAGGAGGGGAAGAGAAGAGTGCACAGCAGCCGCAGGTGACAGGACGGGTGAAGCACAGGCCAGAGGGGAAGGCGAAGACCCTTCATTATTTCTGTGAGTTGCCACGCAGAGGAAGGAGGCACAGTGGCACAGGGACAGCCCACGTGGGATGGGGCAGCTCTGCCGAGCGTCTTGGCCCCCAGTGTGCCTCACCCCCTGCATGCCCCCTGGGGTAGGATGGCCACATTCAGGTGACCAAGCAAGCTGTCCTGATCTCTGCAGCCATCATGGAGACTGCGCTGCGGAGCCCCAGCCTCCCACGTCCATGAGGGTTCCATCTGGAAGCTGAAGGACCAATGTCTTCCGTTAACTGGGTGGGATGCTGTGTGTGGAGTGAAATGGACACATGGACTTCTAAATGTACATGAGTGTGGCCTGGATTTGCCTTCCCCTTGCCGGCTCAGAGAAACCACTCTCTGTCCCACAGTTTCTTCCATCCTCACAGTCTGCACTCCAACCAGCGGTCTCTGAAGCCAAGCCAGGGTACTGCGGACAGTGAAAGGGCAAGGCAGCACAGCACAGGTGTCAGGGAGATTTTCCATCGAGTTTGGAGAGAGATCTGGAAGCAAGCAGGCATGTAGGGAAATGGATGACAGGGCAGAGTTTTTGTCCCCTTCCTGTTTCCTGAAGAACGCAACCTGAGGAAGTATCTCTCTGAGAACAATCTGGATCACTGCTTGGAGATGAGGCTGTAGGGATATAACATCGTCAGGTTCTAGACAACCCGTTTTATAAAAACACAGCATGTACCTCATGTTATTAAAATGGTTTTAACAGCTGCAAGATTAAACACACCTGTAGGGAGATCAACAAGGGAACCAGGTAACAAGGTCTAAATGGGGTGTAAAATCCCTCTTGTCACTTTTTGGAGTCTGATCTGCCCTCAGAGACTTGCCCAGGTCCCCCCCTCCTTCCCCTACTTTGTCTGCAGCCTTGGAGATTCTAGGTCATTGGTAGGTGGCACGGATTAACAGTTAAACAGTCGGCTGGATCATCATCGTCCTCACAATTCACAAGTTCAACGCCTTTAAAAGTTTACCAATGTCCCGGCCTGTTGACATGATTATTGTGATTATTATTTCCACGTAACACGTAGGACAATCCAAGTTCAGAAGGTTCAGGAAAAGTCCCCACATCTGCCATTAGTTACAAGAAGCTGAGATTGAAACCCTAGGCCGCCTGACTTCAAAGTCCTTGGTCCCAATCACTGGCCTCAGGGACCAGCCTTCTTTCTCCTATTTGACTGTAGGCTCCCCTGTGGCCTAGCTGGACCATGGCATTTAGCAAAGAGTTGGTCAAACAGCTGACACTAGTTAAATGCTGATTAACAGAGGTTCGATGGGATTTTAACCCGTATACAACAGGGTTTGTTTCTTCCTCACATTTACTGCATCCCAAACTGATGGTGGAGCTCCTTCCAGGAGACAGAGACACTTCACTAAATGCATACATTAACCACCGCAATTATACACACTCCATCCCTCAACTTGAAAACTGCAATAATTTCTTTTTTATTTAAGGACGTTTTTGATGGAGCTATTGCTGTGAAAGGCTTGCAAATGCATCTGGTCTGCAATCATTTAAATACATCCCCACTTTAGATGGACAAATGCAGTGGGGTCTTTGTTTTTTAGAAGAAACAAATCATGAAAAAGTCAGCCTTTCTAAGAATTTAGATGGTGTGAGATGGTTTTCTTTCTTCCTATAAATGCTTTTTTTTCTGCAGTGCTGTAAGAAGATACCATATTTTAGCTGACTGAAGAACACAGGTTGAATGCAAAGCGGCCCTTTACAACCTGCCAAAGGACAACAGTCAAACCCCAAACCCCACCCTAACGCACACGGACGCAGGGAGACGGTGAGCCCAGCGTGACGGTCTGGTTGAGTTATATGCCCAAAATGCAACACGACGCCATCAAAGAGCCATGAAAACTTCTAATTAGAATGTGCAAGAGAGCAAACTTGACTCAAAAGAAAATGAAAATCAAATAGGCCAGTAACTATTAAACAGGACAATATTTTCCATGAATTGTCTTATGGAAATCTCTAGTCTCAAAAGTTTTGCTGAAGTCTTCCCCATGTTCTGTTACTGACATTCATTACCTTTTCACAGGTGAAAAATACACACAAAACATTAAAGTAGGTGACCCCGGCCACCATGTCCAGTGAACCACAGTGACAGTCAGGGAGCAAGGGAACATCATGAGGGAGGCAGATGGAGAGGGGGCAGGAGGAGGCGAGACCCTTGGAGAGGTCAGCCCACATCCCCTACGGCTGGAGGGAAGTAGGAAGGAGGGGCAAGGGACACACCAATAGCCATCCTGGAACAAGATCAGAGGAAGCAGAGGCTGGGGAAAGCAGGTATTGAGAGAACACCACATTTGTAGATCTTGAGGGCAACTCTATCTGTTTTTTGTTTTTTGAAACGGAGTCTTGCTCTGTCGCCAAGCTGGAGTGCAGTGGCACGACCTCGGCTCACTGCAATCTCTGCTTCCTGGGTTCAAGCGATTCCCTGCCTCAGCCTCCCAAGTAGCTGGGATTACAGGCACACAGCACCACATCCGGCTAATTTTTTGTGTTTTTAGTAGAGACAGGGTTTCACCAGGTTGGCCAGGATGGTCTGGATCTCCTGACCTTATGATCCGCCCGCCTGGGCCTCCCAGGTGCTGGGGTTGCAGGCGTGAACCACTACACCAGGCCTATCTGTTGTATTAAATAGGCTACCAGAACCCAAGGCTGAAGACAAAGGAGCATCAAACACCTCAATACTCCACCTTTTAGAAGAGCTGCAAACAGCTAGGAATAGATGGTCCTCAACGCTTAAGACGGGGCTCACTGGTTCTTCTGCCTCCACCATCACTCCAGGACTCCCCTGCCCAGGCCCACAGAGGCAGCAGCACAGGGAAGGGGAGGGGAGGAGAGTCAGGATTTCAGAGCTTTGGCCAGGAGCAGTGGCCCACGCCTGTAATCCCAGCACTTTGGGAGGCTGAAGCAGGTGGATCACTTGAGGTCAGAAATTGGAGACCAGCCCCGCCAACATGGTGAAAACCTGTCTCCACTAAAAATACAAAAATTATCCAGGCACATGCCCGTATTCCCAGCTACTTGGGAGGCTGAGGTAGGAGAATCACTTGGACCCGGGAGGCGGAGGTTGCAGTGAGTTGAGATCGTGCCACTGCACTCTGGCATGGGTGACAGAGTGAGACTGTGTCTTAAAAAAAAAAAAAAAGATTTCAGAGCTTTTGTGCTCTCTGCCTAGGGGGCTGGTGGGTCTGGGCAAGGGGATCCCAGGAGCAAGGGGCTGCCTGGAGTCAGGTGAGAGGGCATTGGCTGAGGTCAGATGAAACAACTCCTCCAGGCCAGGGAAGGAAGCACGGAGAGTCCTCTGCTGCGGCTCCTGCAGGTAATTTGCAAGCACTTACCTGAGGATGGCAGCGAAGAAGCCGGACAGCAAGAACCCGCTCAGCATCCAGGTGACTGAGGCACGCACGGTCCTTTCCTCACGCAGCCCTCCCGCCCCACACACAGTGGACACGGGGACCCAGGGAGGGTGGGAAGAAGAGGAAAAAAGTTGGCCTGGCCCCTTGTGGAGAGTGGCTGCAGCCTCACGGGGCCAGGGGAGGAGATGGACAGAAGCTCAGGTTGGACCGTTGTCTAAACAAAAGTGACCAGAAATCTACTGGATTCTGCCACACTGCCAGCAAGACGCCGGGACAGGGCTGCAGCACAGCTGAAGGCAACGGTAGGAAAACATTCAAATCCTTTTATGTCTGCCCCAGAGCACTGACACGCCAGATATGCATGTTTGGACCACTGGCAAAGGGGAATGGAAAAGAAGGAGGATGGATAAGTAAAGGGGAGTCTGCATGTTCCTCAGCGGCCCCGGGAGCTGGGAGTCCACGGAGCGATGGGATTCTCTCCCGCAAAACCCAAAGCCCAGACAGGACGCAAAGAAAGCAAAAAAATTCGGAAAATTTGTTTGTAAACTATAAGCCATCACAGAACAATTAATAGTTATGTCTTTTTTAACATAGTCACTTAAAGTCAATTATACAGCGACATTCTATTTTAGACTCCTCATCCACAACGCACAAGACAGCCTGCGAAGCGTTCCATTCAAACCCTCACCAGTTCCAGATGCATAAGGGTCCCTCTGCCTGTGCCTACCTACAACCCTCGTTTGTCTAAGGGTTGGAGACAGGCTGGCATGGCCGGTGCAGTGTGATTTCTGGAGTGAGACTGCTGCACTTCAGATCAAGCCCACCATTGACGCACTGTGCGGTCACAGGCAGGTTACACATCCACACCTCACCACCTGCTTGCTCTCATCATGCACTGGTCGGCACTGGCTCAGCCTCAAGGTGTGGTGTGGTCCAGACACAGCTTCAAGGCCCCACTCCCAACTGGATCTCACCTCGAACGTGCTGGGGTTGCCACTGGTCCTCAAGTCAGGCCATGCAACAAGACAGCCTGTTTGTAGAAAGAAGTGAGGTGCATGAGGGGGCTCTTCAGACACCCCTTCCCATTCAGGGCAGAAGCTTCTGGCCTTTCCCACATATCTACCTCTGTGTGTCTTTCCTGGTGTCTGATAAGGACGTGAGGTGTGCTGTCTGCTTCATCTTAACAGGGCTTCACAGTGTCTTCCACACTCAGCACCAACGGAGCTCGCTGGGGTCCAGAACCAACTGGAATGGCGTGAGCTGGGGAGGAGCGTGTTTCCTGAGATCTGCAAATCACGATGCCCGCAATCGCGTTGGACGGTTCTGGTGTCCATTTGTCAGCAAAATCCTGCAACTAAAAGGAAAGACAGAGACTGTTTGGCTCAATTTAGAGTCTACTTGGAATTAATAGAGAATAAATGTTCCAGATTCAAACCTTTCAAGGGACAATTTCCATTAAGCCCAAGCTCAGCTTCATTTCTGCTGCACTCTTGCAAGGAGTAACAGCTGTTAGGGGCACTATAATGGCCATCGAACCACTGAGGCCAGAAACGCTAAAAAGGAAACCCTTCTTTCTGATGGTCACCAGGAGAAAAGGAGAGGGAGTGGCACATTTCGTGAATCTGATCATGCTGTGGGCACCCACCAAATCCTCAAAGCTATCCTGAGAGTCATCGCACAGAGGCACTAGCCCCCAAAAATACTCCCCTCGCCCTCCGTAGATGAGTGAGGCAGGCTTGATGAATGAGGGGCGCTGAAGGAGGGGAGAGTGTAGCAGGAAGGAGAACGCAGGTCCCAGCATGCCTGGTGTGCAGCGGAACCAAGTTGGCCTCTGAGGATGGGCTAGAGATGATCTCCTTCAGCTCATCAACCGCTCAGTGGTCCAGCCATGCAGCTGGGTGGCTGCTATGTCCAGCACAACCCTAGGCTTGGGGACATGTCACTAAACGAGCCCACACAGCCCCTTGTGTAAGTCTACAATCCAGTATAAGTAAGGCAGAGAGAAATACTTGCATAAAAAAATGGTTTGCCGTTTATGGTGATAGCGGCTATAAAACTTGAGCAAATTGCATGTAACTATATCCTGGAAGCATTTTACACTGCCTTTGAAAGGATAGTTAAGCTGAAACTTGCCCAGGCCAAGGGAGACACAGGCCTGCTAAGCAGAGGGCCGAGCACATGGAGGAGCTCCCAAACGAGGAGGAGCCGGAGAGCCCAAGGCGCTGAGGAAGGCTGGTGTGAGTGGAAAGTGTGAGCAAGGAGAGCTGGGATGAGGGGCGGAGGTGGAGCCAGGCTGGGTGGATAGGACCCTGCAGGCAGAGCGCTGCTAGCCTCACAGGCCTCCGCAGCACGTGACCACATCCGGTGGGCACTGCAGGAGACGCTTCCCACAGTGGTGTCGAAGGGCCACAGGGGTCAGAAAGAAAGCAGGCAGCAAACAACTGCCATCGTCTGGGCAGGCAATGTAGGGGTGCCACGACTGGGGGAGGAGGATGGAGACTCCCAGGACCTGGAAAGGGGCAGGTGTCAGGGGATGGTTTCTGACGTCAGCAATGGCACTCCATGGCACCACTGTTGATACACAGCATTCCAGGAGAGAAACAGGCTTTTCCTCTTGGTCTGCTTGCTACTTTGCTTGGAGTGATAACTGTCAAGGGAAGGACCAAGGAGACGATGCCTTTAGCTTCAGGTATGTTAAAGTTACAATTCTGGGGAGATACTCAAGAGGAGGTGTCAAGGAGGCAGGTGGAGATACAAGCGTGGGGCTTGGGCAAGCGGTCTGAATGGAGAGGAGTAGCATCCGGATGGGACAGGGAGCCGTGAGAATGCACTGGGCACCAGGGATACAGACAGAATAAGGGGGATGAGACATGCACTGTGGCCCATCACTAGGAAGTCTGATAGGAAAGACCAGAGAGGAGAAGACCCAGGAAAAGAAGGGGAGACCAGGGGAGCAGGAGCACAAACAGAGAGAAAGTGTTGTGGACTCTCCTCCCTCTCCAGTTTCCTCTCGGGCCAATAAAATCAAACATGACCTTCTAGTCCCCTGGCAGAACAGGGGACTAGTCCCCTCCCTGCGTCTACCACGGTGGGTGATGAGTGTGCCAGGGGAAGCGACATGTTTGAGGCAGGGGAAGGCAACCAAGGACGGGGAGTGGCCAGCTGCAGCTGAAGCTGATGAAAAGTCAAGTCAGAAAAAGACTAAAATATTCTATTGGATTTAGCCACATAGAAGACGTTGGTGTCCTTAAAAGAAAAGTTTTGGTGAAGGGGTGGGAGTAGAAAGGGGGGAAGAAAGGAGGGGAGGGAGGGAGGGAGGAGAGTGAGGCCCAGGTGGATTCTTTCAGTCATGCTGGCAGCAGTGAGACTTCTAGGGACAGAGACCACTTTTCATTTCTGCAGCTCTATCACACAGCAGGAGGATGCGCGTGTTTGATGGATGAATGGGTGAGTGAGTGAATGAATGATTTTCTGTGGGAGCTTAAAGTAGGGAGAGAGGGAAACCAGGTGCCCGGGCGAGTGGGCATGGGATTCAGCAGCTATGTGCTCCTTAGAGGGAAAGCGCCAGGGCAGTCATGGTTTCTAAGGTGGTGTCCACAGGAGCGGAGTGAGCCAGTCCCAGTGAGTCCAGTCGGTTGGGCTCTGGGATCAGCAGTTCAGAGCCACACTCCTGTGAAGTTTGTTCACTTGAAATCAGGAGTGAGGACCATTTCTGTACCCCAGAGCCACGTGTGTATTTGACCCCCTGCTTGCGGTGGTGTGTAAGTCTACTCACAAGCACCACTGCGCTCACCGTCCAAGTCAAAGCCAAATGAAAAGATAGAGATATCACTAACCATGATGTTTTATTTCAGAAAACAGAACTGCTGACCAGGCCCCACACACAGACCAGGGTGACCTTCAGTAGGTCCAAAGAACAAAGAGGAGGTTGGAGGCTTTATTTAAAGGGAAATATGACATACTGTTACATAGCAAGGTTTTGGGGGGCTGGCAAGCTCTGATTGGTGAGTGATGGCAACAGGCAGAACTGGTCTTAGAGCCAGGATGATGTATTTCAGCAGCTCCTGGGTGACACTGCTCTTCCGGTGGGAGCAGGTTATGGCAGCAGCCTTACCATGCTATCCCTGGGCAACAGCTTGTGCCCAGAGTGCATTTTAACCCCCCATCTCTGAACTCTGATTTAATTGGGGTCCATGAGAAAACTCCAACTTGTGTAATCAGTCTTCACACTTACAGTGTATCACTGAACTGGAATGGCCCAAGGAGTATACAACAGTTTGAAACGTACCTCGTTTTTCTATCTCACATTTACTGAGAAGAGCATGTAATGTATAGATGTGAACAGTCTGATTCCACAGGGAAGCTCAGGAGATGCCACAGATGCACCACCCCGAACAGCGTCCTTCAGCTCCGCAAAAGCAGCCGAGCCCTGCAGAGGGGCCACGCTTCTAAGGAAGCAGAAAGAGCCATCTTTTCATCTTTTCAGAAGCTGTTTATAAATGAATTCCCAAAGGAGGTCTCCTTCCTCTGTGTCCACTGCAGAGTATTTTAAAGCAAGGGTTGATAGCTGTTAGGATTCGCGTCCCTCTACCAGGGATTGAGTCTTAGGGAGAGATTTGTCTTTTCAAGAGCCTTTTTAACATTAGAAATTCAGGGAAAGGTCCTATTAGGCAAACATAGGTACCCCACCCCATACTATGTAAACTCATTCAAACAAAGCAAAGGTGCAGGCCCCGGAGGTGAAGACACCTGTGAACTAGGGCGTCCTCCTGTCTGGACTGAGCCCCCACAGGTGTGTCACTGAGGACACGGAGCGGGTGGCCTGCTGGGGTGTAGCCAGGACCAGCAGCGTGTCCCAGGGCCTACACCACCACCTCCGTGTCTGGACACAGTCTTCTCCAGGTGACAATGACAAACACAGACATCTCGACCCACTCACGCCTCCGGCGCCTCTCCAAGGCAGCAGCATTCTGGAAACCTCTCTCTGGGTCAGCTAATAAGACAGCCACCAGGCCTGACATACACCTGTGCTCCTGGCGCCTGTTCAGACCCAGGGAGTGGCAAAGGGCTGCAGAGGCTGCAAGCACCTGGACGCGGGGAAGCCTGGCCTGGCCTGGGGGCGTCTTTAGAGGCACCCCAGATGCGGGCCTCAAGACACTCTGCTTTTCCTTGCATAAAACTCAGATTAAGCTTCACTTAAAAAGAAAAAAACAACAAAGCGTTTTTTGAAGGAAGTGACAGAACATATCTGAGCACAGCAGGAGAGAAAAGCTAGCTGGGCCTGAACTGCAGGCTCTCGACCACTCACAAGCTTCACTCTCCCGATCGCTCAGCTGCTCTCATGTGAGACGGAGAGAATTGCAGGCAGTGATCTCAATGTCCTTCCCAGCTTTTCAAAATCCCCTGGGATCTGGCTATTGTCTAAAGTAAAAATACGGTTCCTACGTTGATTAGAAGTGTAATTTAAAATGTTTCCTCTCAGGAAGAGCAGTGGGCTTCCCAGTCCCTTTGGAAGAGGAGCTTACGGCTCGAGTGCCACCTTCTCATCCACCAAGCTTGGGCCTCTCCAACCGGTGAGCGCGATGCCCAGTCCCCAGCCCAGAACCTTCCTGCTGTTCATTCACAGGACCAGCAACACTGTCCTATTACATCGTCTAACAAACCCAGAGTCTCATTTTTCATAAAGGGTTGTAGGGGCAGAAACTTCCTAAATTATTCTCCAAAAGAAATCAGTATGCAAATAAATGCCTCTGCCACTTTGGCGTTATTAACTGTGATTTTGAAGCAGGTGGCAATCAGTCTGTATTTATTCTGGGAGAACAGCTTGGACTTGATGTTATTTGCTAAGCACTTTGTACCCTCCAAGGAGACAGGTTCAACATCCATGGGGTGATGATGTGATTTACCTAGAAGAGCCACCTCTCCTAATTAGTTTGATTGAAAACTCAGCAAAGCTTGGTGCGCCGCCCACTTGGGAGAGCCCCACTCAGAGTGTTTGCAAGCATGCAAGGCGCAACGTTCCAGTGGCAACGTCCAGGAAAAAACCGCCGCCCATCCCAACTCGGATCCTGGCAGCGCCTGCCTCCCAGCCACTATGCACAAGGAGCAGGTCAAAGCTGTCCCCAGCACCCTGGACCCAGCCTGCTCTCGGGTGTTCCGGACCTGCCTAACCTGCTCCGCCAGAGGTGGCACCTGCTGTTGGGTTTTCCAGGTTTAAATAACTCACAAAGATGTCCCCGGTTCCCCCTTAGACCTTCATGGTATTTTCCTCTGTCAGACCTACTCTAACTGTATTAAACGATGACCCACATGACTACCTGATGAGTGCTTGTCCTCCCCCACCAGGTGAGGTTTGGTTCTGACAGGGACCACGCTTGTCTTGCTCACCTCATCACCCTTGTGTGAGTGCAGCGTCTGACATGTAGGAGACACCCAATGAACACTTGGTGGATGAATGAATAAAGGGCTCATTCTATCAGTTTCTACAGTGATACTCTTTGATTGGGTCATTCAATTTTGAAGAAGAATAACACTCAGCAAGACCAGGAAACGGCAGAGTCGTTCTCTCTCTGACATACTCATCCAGGTCGGAGTAACATTGCAATGCATTCCTCTTCCAGCCCCAGCGTGTCTAGGATCCCACAGCCTCGCAGGCTCTGTGACAGTGGTTTCCCAGAGTCACCCGGAGGAAGAATCTGCAGCCCAGGGCAGACCGTGCTCCTTGCCGTCGGTGGGCTGTGCGTGTTCTGAGTTGCACTGGCCCTGTGCTGCCTCCCTCCTCGCAGGTTGCACACCTTGTCCAGTTTCCCCTGAAGCTTTGTGCTGCCTGTGTTCACAGAGCACTGAAGACGTCTTGGGTTTTCTGTGGGAATTATAAGATTTACAGCGTAGCAACTAGGAAATGCAAGAAGTCCTTCTGTTACCAACATAGAAATGGGAAGACCTTTCACCTTTGTCCAAACAGAAAAGGTGCTTCCCAGAGGCCACCTTTGGGTGAGGCCTGGGAGCGGTTCTCCTGCCCAGGAGCATCCGCAGGTGGTTCACCCTGACGCAATGATCCCTGAGTCCCAACCCACAGGGAGCGTCTCCCGCCTACGGGCCAAGGCAGATGCCTGGGAGCACACGCTGCTGTCACTGCACTAGCTTCCTGCGTGTGGCAGCCCTGGAAAGGCTCAGCACAGGGACCTGGTGGCCTCTGTGCGGAGTGGAGAAGGCCTCACTGCGTGGCCTGTGAGGAGCAGCCAGTGTCTGCTTCCCTGGCCCCGTACATGTGGCTCTCACGCCGTTTCTGCTTTGCTTACGGCCGTTGCTCTGTCTCATTTCTACCCCTCAGTTTGCACCCTACCCCTAAAGGGGACCCTGCTGCCCTGTGGAGGGCCGACCTAGACGCCCACACCCTCCAGATGTCACCAATCATGCCCTCATGCAGAGGTCCCTGAATGCCACCCTCACCCCAGCTACTCAAGACATGAGATTTCATCCTGTTCATAAAAGGAAAATTATGCTCTCAATAAGAACAACACTTAATATTCATAAGTAAGAAATCACAGCCCAGGCTGCACTACAGCATTAAGAACTTAATAACAGGAGGTTAATGACCATAAAATACTGTGAGCCATTTTCCTGCACGACTGGAGAAAGTTCCAGCTGTTCTGGAGTGAGCGCCTGTCTCCGGAAGCAATGTAGAAGGAGGAGAGACCCTGTGCCCGCCCTGGATCCCCTGCGTGGGCACTGACCTGTGTGGCAGCCACGGAACTCTCTGGTGAAGCTGGCAGAGAGGGGCAACACATTTGGGGACTTTTCAAATAGTGTTTAGGCCACACCACAGATAAAACAGAAACGCAAAACAGGATAAGCTAGAATGGCAATTATTTGTCATGAAGTCAGCATCAAAAGCAATGTTTGTTGATTGACATTACTTCTCTGTTACTAAGTGTCTTCAACAAGCCCATGGAATGCACCCTGTAGACAGCTTGGGCTCTGGGAAACGCCCCAGGGCTTCCTCCCAGAGACCTGCCTCCAGGGCCCCCAGTCGTTACCCGCCCCTGGCCTCCAGGTGGCTGGGATGGTTGCAGGCTTCTTTTCTGCGGCAAATCTCAAACACACCAGCACCAAGTCTGCACGACCCACCCCACATATGGAGAAAATGTTATAATTGATAAGAAGCACAGCCACAAGGAACTGGTCCTTAACAAGCCTGCTAGAGTTCTTATTTCTAAGACAGCCAATGCTTTCCATGCGGTCAGCTGGGAAGCTGCGGTCCCACCTCCTCTGGCTACAGACGTTGGCCCTGGCAGGGTGGCGTGAAGCTCCAGCAAGGAAAAGGGCTGGACGCAAAGGAGAGTGACACCGTGTCAATGAGACGTGTCTGTGAGTTACGAAGGCTGAGCTGGAGGCACTATAAATTCCTCTGAAGGTCATCCAGAAAGACATTTGTAGAATGAGATGCCACGTTCAAAACTAAAAATCCTCCTACCTGTGAGGGCTTGGAGATGTTTGATGAAAATAGTTTTGTACTTGGTAAGGAAGAAGTAGTTCTTTGTGTGTGCGTGCATGCACACACACACACACACACACACACACACACACACATACACACAGAAGCTCAGATCAAAGGTGTTTCCCAAGCAGATTGCTGAAATACTCTGGGTAAAAATTTATAACAATTTTAATGGGAAAGTTCCCAGCAGTTCCCCACTTGACACCTCTTCACTATATTGGAAGTCACCGTCCCTCTGAGCCGAGGTAGATTGATGGGCATAGCCGTGCAGGATGAGCAATTGTGCACATCCATCAGCCACAGGGAGAGCCACACGGTGGCTTAGGGGACATCACTCATGGCGCCAAACAAATGCTCACGATAAGTAGGTCATTTTATTCGGGTTTTTAGGAGGCTGCTCCGCCCCAGGCATTGCCAGGCACATATTCCTAAATACCTTCAACAATCCTAAGGAACACACCCTGCAGACAGCCGGAGCTCTCGGGCAGCCCCCACAAGCTTCCTCTCTGGGACCTGCTTCATGGGGCCCAAGCCTCCCCATCAACCCTGGGCAGCTGGCTGCCTCTGAGTGCAGAGATCCACAGAGAAGGATCACCCAGGAGCACAGCCCACGTCAGCACTCTCCCAACAGCAGCCTGGAGGCAGCATCTCACTCAAAATGCAACAGGTGAGCAGTTATTATGTAATGAATTCAAGATGAGTTATTTGGAGAAGCTGGAGTTTCCACTGTGGAAATGATGAAGACTGAGGGATGGTGAGAGCGGGCACACGGGCCCTCTGCACATCTGCATCCACAGCTCCACACAAGGCATAGACGTCTGCAACTCAGAGTGCAACCCAGGCTGCCGTCAGGACCACAGGCCCCGGAGCAAGTGAGGCTCTTGAGCAGTTGGGACCTCACGGTCCAGGGAGGTAGAGGGCTAGAGCCCAGGGGGCATGATGTGGGCACAGCAGGGTGAGGAGGAGAGTGCACCTGGGCACGGGAGCTCAGAGCTCAGCAGCAGGTCCACATCTGGGGCTTAAGCCCCCATGGTACTGGGGCACAAGGTCCAGAGTGCAGCAAGCTCAGGGATGGGAATGAAAACCAGCAGAGGAAAATGGGCCCCCAAGAACCACACTGGAGCCCCTATTCCAGAGCCAGCCAGCGGACACACGGGAGTCCCCAAATGCAAAGGCAGAGACGAGCCACTGCAGGCTGCAGTGCCCCAGAATGTGACCAGCTGCAGGGCTGTGGGGGAGAGAAACGGGGAGAGGAAAGAGGGGTCCACGGAGGAAGCAGGGACCGGAGGCTCAAGACTGGGCCTTGTCTCATCCCTTGGTCTTTTGATCTCAGAGCAACAAACCCCCTTTTTCTGATTTTTCTTCCAACAACTTTCCTTTTCACAAAAGTATTGAGCTTGATGGGTCCTGTGGAAGCTGGAGTGCTGAGAGTTCATCCAGTGTGTGGTCTTCCTCACTCAGTGCCTTCCCACTGAGGCACACACACACACACAACACATACACACCGTACACATTCACACAACACACAACACACATAAACACAACACACACAATGCATACTTACAACATACGCAGTAACACATACAGCATACCTAGACAACATGCAACACAGACACACACAACACACATGCACACAACACATATGCACACCGCAGGCATGCAATACACACAACACACAGCACATTCACAAACACATAAGACACACCTATACAATATGCAACAGAGGCACACATACAACATTCGTGCACGCACAACATATACATAACACACAGTTAAAACACATAAACATATAAAACACACATACACATGCAATTCACACAAACTACACACACGCACCTGTTCAAGGACCAACTCAAATCTAAAAATGCAACACAGAAAGTTACGTTAAACCTGCCCCCCACCAAGACGGTGGAGCGTAACACTCACCCTTAGGTGTGGACTGCACACAGTTATTTTCTTCCAGAGCAGATGGTGTGGAAAGAGGGGTGAAGGCGGAACTTCATGTGGGAAGACCCAATGCACACACCTCAGCCAGGGGACCAAAAGGGACATCGTCAGTGAGGAGTCATGTCAGCAATGTGTGGCCTTGATAGGGTGTGATGAGAATGACACTTTACCTCTGTGGCCTTCCTCCCCAAAACTTATAAGCCCCATCTAATTATGAGAAAAACATCAGACAAATTCCAGTTGATAGGAATATTGCAAAATGTCTTGTGAGTGCTCCTCAAAGGATCAAGGTCATAAAAAGCATGGAGAATCTGAAACATTGTCACAGTCAGGAGGAGACGAACGAGACAGGAAGACCAAGTAAAATGCGGACTCCTGTTCAGACATTTGGTGTATGTGCTTGGCTGAGGAGCCAATGGGGCGAAGCTACCATCTGTGGGATTATGACTGAACGCCTCTAAGTCAGAATCCCGCCCAGGCGGAACGATGGCAGCGCCGCGGAGCCTTGGTTGGCCTCGGATAGCCGGTCCCCCGCCGTCCCCGCCGGCGGGGCGTCTCCCGCCGCGCGCCGGGACCGGGGTCCGGTGCGGAGTGCCCCTCGTCCTGGGAAACGGGGTGCGGCCGGAAAGGCGGCCGCCCCTTCGCCCGTCACGCAACGCACGTTCGTGGGGAAACTGGCGCTAAACCATTCGTAGACGACCTGCTTCTGGGTCGGGGTTTCGTAGGTAGCAGAGCAGCTCCCTCGCTGCGATCTGTTGAAAGTCAGCCCTCGACACAAGGGTTTGTAAAAAAAAAAAAAGTAAAAATGAAAAAATAAAAAAAATAAAAATGCAGACTCCTGGGAGGGATCCTGGGACAGAAAAGGGGCACTAGGTAAACAACAGGGAGAGACGAGTAAAATGTGGGCTTTAATAATCATGCGTCCCCACTGGTGCATTAGTTGTGACAAAGGCGGCATAGAACTGTATGACTTTTACAAGAGGGGAAACTGGCTGTGAGGTATGCTGAAGTGCTGTATCTTCACAACCCTTCTGTAAATCTAAAACTACTCTAAATTAAGTTTGTTACAAATGAAAAATTTTAAAACAATTACATCAAGCTTGCCATGGCACTTTTGAAAGGCATGTACTCCATCCAGCATTCAGATCCTAACCTTCAGGCTTCTCCTCTCTGTCCAGCTAAAACGAGTAGCCTCCACAGGACATCATCACCCCTTTCCTCATATATCTCTTAGAATTTGCAGGTGACCTCTGCTATGGTTTAAATGTTTGTCCCCTTCAAAACTCATGTTGAAATTTAATTGCCAGTAACGATATTAAGAGGTGAGACCTTTGAGAAGGGATAAGGCTGGGAGGGCTCCACCCTCATCTGGGCTTGGAACTGTTACAGAAGGGTGAGTTCAAATCCCTCCCATTCTCTCTCACCTTCTGACCTTCTGCCATGGGGTGACAGCAAGAAAACCCCTGCAAGATATCAGCACCTTAACATTAGACTTTCCAGCTTCCAGAACTGAATGAGCCAATACACTTTGGTTCATTGCAAATTACCAGCCTCAGGTATTCTGTTAGAGCAGCACAAAGCAGCTAAGAAAATGTCTAAAGGTATTTATCATCAGGTTGAAACAGTGGACTAGGATCTAACTGCAGCATATTGTAAATAGTAACATTTTTAAATGAAACTGTTACATCAGACTTAAATGCATCAAATGGATCTAAATAGCAAAGCACTTCATACCCACCGACGCCCATTTTAAAAATTCTACACGCTTTTCTTTTATGGCCAGAAATTGTACATATTTTTTTTTCCTTTTAAACTTGTATTTCAATTCCTCCTCTTGTGTAGAATTTTATCCCAAGAAAATTGATACTGTGTGTTTATGTGTGTAAATTTCCAGTGACCATAAGACATTAAATGTTGAGAAAATTTTCTTCTGGATTGAATTTTTCTACATGACGACTAGTACAAAATTAATCAAAGCAGTATAAATATGTTATCTACATTGTGACAGATACATGTTAAGCTTAAAACCAACATTTTATTAGAAGTGTATCATTTAATGAAATGGATGCGGCTGATTTTTCCACATGGTTTATGCACCTTTGAATGACACTATCACTTACAGCTAGATTGGGACTTTGATCAAGGATTGATTTTATTTCTGCTTTTTTTGGTGTGGTTTTTTTTTTTTTTTTGCTTGTTTTTTTGTGGATTTCTGTTTTTGTTTCTGTTTTGAGATGGAGTCTCACTCTGTCACCCAGGCTGACTGCAGTGGTGTGATCTCAGCTCACTGAAACCTCTGCACCCCAAGTTCAAACAATTCTCATGCCTCAGTCTCTAGAGCAGCTGAGATTACAGGCATGTGCTACCACGCCAGGATAATTTTTTGTATTTTTGTAGAGATGGGGTTTCCTAATGTTGGCCATGCTGGTCTCGAACTCCTGGTCTCAAGCGATCCACCCAGCTTGCCTCCCAAAGTGCTGGGATTACAGACATGAGCCATCACACCAGGCCAAGTTTGTGTTGTTGTTTTAAAATAAATATATGAAGGGGACAGATCCAAGATGGCTAATTAGGAGCAGCTCAGGATTGCAGCTCCCAGCGAAAGCGTGGAGGGTGAGTGGATGCCGCATTTACAGACGGATTTTTATTGCCCACAGACCAGGAGATTCCCAAGCAGAGGAGCCCCACGGGTCTCTGGCACGGCTGTTTTGGCTGGTGCGGCTGTTTTGGCCAGTGCCCAGGCGCAGCGGGTCTCTGCACAAAATACACAGGTCCAGGTGCTGTTTTAGCTGGCGAAGGGAGCTCCTGGGAGACAGAGTCGCCCAT
This sequence comes from Alouatta palliata, assembly GCA_004027835.1. Lineage (NCBI taxonomy): Eukaryota > Metazoa > Chordata > Mammalia > Primates > Atelidae > Alouatta > Alouatta palliata. The sequence continues at coordinate 81,475 of PVKV010008884.1, forward strand.
TCAACTAATAAAAAAGGGGACTGAAATAGGGAGCCAGGCCAGGAGATTCCCAGATAGAAAAGTGCCAAGAATCTCACCGCGGCTGTTTCAGCCGGCACAGTGGGTCACCGCAGGTCACCGCACAGGAAATCACACAGATCCCGGCGCCTTTTCAACCTTCGACTGGAACACCTGGGAGACACAATCGCCTGTTCAACTGAAAAAAAAAAGGGGGTCTGAGGCAGGGAGCCAGGTGATCAGGCTTGGCTGGTCCCACACCCACAAAAAACAGCAATCTGAAACGCTCTGGATTGAGAGTTTCACAGCAAGCACAGCTGAACCTGGGACAGTCCAGCTCTGTGGGGGAAGGGAGTTCACCATTACCGAGGCAGTCCACCACTACAGAGGTAGTCCGCCATTGCCAAGGCAGCCTGCCATTGCTGAGGCAGCCTGCCATTGCCGAGGCAGCCGGCCATTACAGAGAGAGTGCGCCATTACAGAGGTGAGCCGCCATTGCCCCGGCAGTTCTAACTACACTCGTATAAATAGGGTGTAGTTCACAAGATACAGGGAAGTTCACAAGGCAGCTGGGCGGAGCCCACAGCAGCTCAGCAAAGCCTCTGCAGGCAGACAGTGACTAGGCTCCCTCCTTGCTCAGCAGGGCAGCCCTGAAAAAAGGCAGCAGCACAACAGAAACTCATAAATAAAGCCCTAACTCCCCAGGACAGAGCACCTGGGGAAAAGAAAAAGTGGGGGTTTATGAATTCTGCTGCAGCAGACTTAAATGTACCTGCCCAGCAGCTCTGAATGAACAATAGAGCTCACAGCTCAGCACTTGAGCTCCTATAAAGGACAGACTGTCTCCTCAAGCAGCTCCCTGACCCCCATATATCCAAAGAGTCACCTCATAAAGGAGAGCTCAGACTGACATCTGGCGGGTATCCTTCTGGGACAAAGATAGCAGAAGAAGAAAGTGGCAGCAACCCTTACTGTTCTGTAGCCACTGCAGATGATCCCCAGGCAAGCAGGGCCTGGAGTGGACCTCAGCAGTCCTACAGCAGAGGAGCCTGAATGTTAGAAGGAAAACTAAGAAACAAAAATAACTTCATCATCAACAAACTGGACATCTACTCAGAGATCCAATTTGAAAGCCAACAACTACAAAGATGACAGGTGGATAAATCCACAAAGATGGGAAGAAACCAGCACAAAAAGGATGAAAACACCCAGAACCAGAACACCTCTCCTCCTACAAGGGATCACAACTCCTCACCAGCAAGGGAACAAGGCTGGATTGAGAATGAGTGTGATGAATTGACACAAACAGGCTTCAGAAGGTGGGTAATAAGAAACTTCGCTGAGCTAAAAGAACATGTTCTAACCCAATGCAAAGAAACTAAGAACCTTGAAAAAAGATCTGATGAAATGCTAACGAGAATAAACAACTTAGAGAGGAATATAAGTGAATTGATGGAGCTGAAAAACACAACACAAGAACTTTGTGAAGCATGCACAAGTTTCAACAGCCAAATTGACCAAGCAGAAGAAAGGGTATCAGAGGTCGAAGATCAACTCAATGAAATAAAACAAGAAGGCAAGATTAGAGAAAAAAGGGTAAAAAGGAATGAACAAAGTTTCCAAGAAATATGGGACTATGTGAAAAGATCTAATCTACATTTGATAGGTGTACCTGAATGTGACGGAGAAAATGAATCCAAGTTGGAAAATACCCTTCAGGATATTATCCAGGAAAACTTCCCCAACCTAGCAAGGCAGGCCAATATTCAAGTCCAGGAAATACAGAGAACACCACAAAAATATTCCTCAAGAAGAGCAACCCCAAGGCACATAATCATCAGATTCACCAGGGTTGAAATAAGGGAGAAAATGCTAAGGGCAGCCAGAGAGAAAGATGGAGTTACCCACAAAGGGAAGCCCATCAGACTCACAGCAGATCTCTCAGCAGAAACCCTACAAGCCAGAAGAGAGTGGGCGCCAATATTCAACATCCTTAAAGAAAAGAACTTTCAACCCAGAATTTCATATCCAGCCAAACTAAGCTTCATAAGTGAAGGAGAAACAAAATCCTTTACAAACAAGCAAGTACTCAGAGATTTCATCACCACCAGACCTGCTTTACAAGAGCTCCTGAAAGAAGCACTAAATATAGAAAGGAACAACCAGTACCAGCCACTCCAAAAACATAGCAAATGGTAAAGAGCATCGACACAATGAAGAAACTGCGTCAACTAATGGGCAAAACAGCCAGCTAGCATCAAAATGGCAGGATCAAATTCACAGATAACAATATTAAACCTAAATGTAAATGAGCTAAATGCCCCAATCAAAAGACACAGACTGGCAAATTGGATAAAAAGCCAAAACCCATCAGTGTGCTGTATCCAGGAAACCCATCTCACATGCAAGGATACACAAAGGCTCAACATAAAGAGATGGAGGAAGATTCACCAAGCAAATGGAGAGCAAAAAAAAAAAAAAAAAAAAAAGTGGGAGTTGCAATTCCAGCCTCTGATAAAAGAGACTTTAAACCAACAAAGATCAAAAGAGACAAAGAAGGACATTATGTAATGGTAAAAGGACCAATGTAACAAGAAGACCTAACGATCCTAAATATATACACACCCAATACAGGAGCACCCAGATACATAAAGCAAGTTCTTATGACTTACAAAGAGACTTAGACTCCCACACAATAATAGTGGGAGACTTTAACACCCCATTGTCAATATTAGACAGATCAACAAGACAGAAAATTAACAAGGATACCCAGGACTTGAACTCAAGCCTGGACCAAGCAAACCTAATAGACATTTACAGAACTCTCCACCCCAAATCCACAGAATATACATTCTTCTCAGCACCACATCACACCTACTCTTAAAATTGACCACATAATTGGAAGTAAATCACTCCTCAGCAAATGCAAAAGAACGGAAATCATAACAAACAGTCTCTCAGACCACAGTGCAATCAAGATAGAACTCAGAATTCAGAAACTAACTCAGAACCACAGAGCTTCATGGAAACTTGAACAACTGGCTCTTGAATGTTGACTGGATAAACAATGAAATGAAGGCAGAAATAAAGATGTTCTTTGAAATCAATGAGAACGAAGACACAGCATACCAGAATCTCTGGGACACATTTAAAGCAGTCTCTAGAGGAAAATATATAGCAATAAATGCCCACATGAGAAGCAAGCAGAGATCTAAAATTGACACCCTATTGTCAAAATTGAAAGAGCTAGAGGAGCAAGATCAAAAAAACTCAAAACCTAGCAGAAGACAAGAAATAACTAAGATCAGAGCAGAACTGAAGGA
>PVKV010008885.1:0-39714 GCA_004027835.1 Alouatta palliata
TTTTTTTTTTTTTTTTTTTTTTTTTTTGGACAGAGCAGAGTTTCACTTTTGTCTCCCAGACTGGAGTGCAATGGCGCAATCTCAGCTAACTGCAACCTCTGCCTCCTGGGTTCAAGTGATTCTTTTGCCTCAGCCTCCTGAGTAGCTGGGATTACAGTGCCTGTAACCACGCCCAGCTAATTTTTGTATTTTTAGTAGAAACAGGGTTTCACCATGTTGGCCAGGCTGGTCTTGAACTCCTGACCTCAGGTGATCCACTGGCTTGGCCTCCGAAAGTGCTGAGATTAAAAAGGAATGAGCCACAGCGCCTGGCCTGTTATTCTTTTTAAGGTCATATGTTACATCATGTTATTTCAATATTATGGATATTATATTATTATCCTTTCAGGAATATTATTATATATGTTATACATTTCTCATTCCCTCCTTGTCTCTACTGCAAATTATTTTTATTCTGCTGGTTGTATTTCTTTGTTTTATACTAAATATTTTCCTCAAATTTCTGTAATATTTGCCTCATTTATTTTAAAATGATACTAAGTTATCTGATTTTATATCATTTATGACAATGCGATGGGGAAAGGAAAAACAGTTCACATCAGTGTGACTCCAAGTTTTCAGTGCTTTACCATTAAAGCATGCTGCCTCCCTTCATTTTTTAATAATTCAATTGTGTTATACTTAAAGCAAAATATGCCATTTTTATCAACACAGAGCATATAATAAGGTTCTAAAATGTAACTGCTTATTTCAAAATCGAAATTGCATTTTAAATATATTGCATTTTAAATGGTAACAGCATTTTAAATTAAATAAACCTATCAAAAATGACACATAAAATTAGTACCTTTTTATAATACAATCTTTTTATTATACTGAAAATTTATTAATATGAACTTACATTATGAAGTAAAAATAAATCTTCCCTCGGTTTACACATAGTTTCTTTTCTGGGAATTCAAAGTATAGTAAGAGTATGTTAAAAGTTTTTCACTTGCATACACAATTGAATTAGGCTGAAAGGTTAAATAATGCTAAATGTGGGTTTCACCCCTATGATTGGTTATTGGAACACTGGAAATTTAGGCAGCATTTGAGACAATTCTGCATTGTGTGTATAACATCTAAGAAGTTAGCAACTAAAGTGTTCACCAAATCACCTTGAAGAATATAATATTCCCTACAGCAGAATACTATTCTATATAATCTATCTAAATTCATGATCAAGTAGAATGCAAAGTGAAAGTTAAAAATAATATTGGATGCATGCATGAAAATAAGTCACATAAATATAACTTGTCCTATGTGTTTAAAATGCAAGTGACAACTCATTTTTCAGAGTAGATTATTTGAATAGAAATTTGCACAATTTAAAAGGAAAGAAAAGGGACTCCTGTAAGACAAAAGAACCAATTTCAGACAAGATAAAGTGAGTTTAACATAGTGAAGAAATGAAAATGATAGGCTTTCTTAGGCCATTGCCAAAATACAATTCAAAATTTTTTCAACCTAATTACAAGTGTGAGAGTATTAAAGATAATTAGAAAATTGCTACAAATAATAATTGGGTGAAGCAGAGTTCACTTTATCCTTCACTTCTGGATCTCCAGCAGGCCACTTCTCAGATTATGACATGTTTGAGTTCTATTGCTTTTGTGAGCAGAATCTGACATGGCTCTCATCAACTCTTCCCTGACTCCCTGTTCAAAGGAAACTCACATTGCATTCTTTGACCACCTGTGAAATACTGCCGCGTCTCATCTTAACTCTAACTCCCAAGAATTTCATTAAGCCACTGAGTGCTACTTTCCAGATTTCCTGGGGTAGAGGTCAGACCCCAGCCTCTGTAGGATAAATAATGTTCTTTGAATGATCCTGTTAAATCCTACCCTTTCAGACTTAGACTTGAGTAGTGTAAGTAGACAGTCTCTATATGTCCCATGGGGAAGATATGGCTAGAACTTACAGAAGGGCTTGTGCTAAAGAAATTCTCCTCAGTAATTCCTCTCTCTCCCTCTCTCCAATTATCCAGCCCCTTGTAGTTACATATTACTGGTAGAGTCATACAAGCTCTAAGACTGATGACTAGATCCATATTTGAACATCTGCGTTTCTCTCTGGCAACATGCAGTTGTATCAGTCATCTTACGTTATCAAACAGAATTGAAACTTTAGCATTCTCTTCAGTAACTATCAACATTGTGAAATGTCAAAGCCAGGCTGGGAAACAAAGACAAATTAAAGTTCATGTAATATAAAAAATTAAGTTATTGATGATTTTTGTAAAAGTAATAGAGGTAGAGCATGACGGTAAGGGACACAGAATTATATATATATATATATAACTATTAACTTTTTAAACATTTCATTATTTAAAAGACTAGGACTTGCAGATTTCAGTTATTGAGACTCTAACAACAACTTACAATGTCAGATTCTTGCTTTGTGAAAGTAATTTTGAATGAATATGTGCATATATGGGAATATGTGAATAAATTTAAAAGGTAGGATTATTTCAAATAAGTAATAGTATATTCCATGCATGTAAATTAATGACGCCTTGATTCAGAAAACAGGACTTTATAATTTACAAGGATATATGCATTTTAATGCTATATATCAAATATATTAAGGCCGGGCGCGGTGGCTCACGCCTGTAATCCCAGCACTTTGGGAGGCCGAGGCGGGCGGATCACAAGGTCAGGAGATCAAGACCATCCTGGCCAACATGGTGAAACCCCATCTCTACTAAAGATACAAAAATTAGCTGGGCGTGGTGGCGTGCGCCTGTAATCCCAGCTACTCAGGAGGCTGAGGCAAGAGAGTTGCTTGAACCCAGGAGGCGGAGGTTGCAGTGAGCTGAGATTGCGCCACTGTACTCCAGTCTGGTGCCTGAAGAAGGAGCGAGACTCTGTCTCAAAAAAAAAAAAAAAATGAACAAATATATTTCATGAGTTCCTGTGATGCTGAAGAGTAAAAGCTAACATTAGGGCTGAAGAAGAGAAAGAAACAAGAATGGAATCTTACAAAGATAGATTGTGACAGTGTGTGCCATGTTTAGCACAGGTCTTGAACCTAAAGTTAATACAACACAAACACACATATAGTCATTAGAAAGGGAATAAAGACTAATGCTACCACCTAAAAGTTTATCTCTTTTACCAAAAATTACCAAATATTTATGCTGAAACTTAATCCCCAATCCGATGTTATTAAAAGAAGGAGACTCTGGAATGATTAGGTCATGAGTGTTCAACTCTCAAAATGGTATTAGTGCCCTTATAAAATAGGAAGGGAGCTGGTTTACACCTTCCACCATGTGAGAACTCAACATGAGGATGCTGTTTTGAAGCAGAGATCAAACCTTCACCAGACACTGAATATGCTTATGCTTTGATCTTGTACTTCTCAGCCTCCAGAACCGTGGACAATACATATCTATTGTTTATGTATTACCCATACTAAGGCATTTTGTTATAGCAGCCTGAACAGACTAAGACAATGAGCTTGCCATGAAATCCTGCTTTCCACCAGCCTGTCTCAGGCGAGAACATAAATTACTTATTTTGTTACTTATTTCAACTTTCTGTCCTTCCTGCCAAATACTCTCATTCTAACCCTTCACCCCCTCCCATGCTTGCACATAGGAAATAGAGGCAGTTACTGCACCATGCAGCTGCTGGATGGGGTGAATTTCATTGTATCATATCTACTTAGCATATGTAACTTCCTCGATTTTTGGTCAAACATTTTCAGAACAGCCTCACCCAGACTGTTTCTATAATAGAAGGAGAAAACAACTACGGATCAAGTATTTCTTCGGAAAACACACAGCCAGGTTTGGTGGCTGGACCACTTTTCTTCTTTGCTTCTACAGTGGAAATCCAGTATATCCTTATAATTCTTATCCCATGAAGTGGGGTTGCTTGTTGGTGCTAGGGTGGCTGATTTTCTGATTTCACTTGAAGCTCTATGAATGTCTTTCTCAGAGAGGCGCAGCCAGGTAGGATTTAAAAAATAAATAAATAAATAAAAAAACACATCAAACTTGCAGAATAAAATGGTGGTTGCCAGGGAATGGGGCAAGGGAAATGCAGAGCTGTTAAAGGGTTCAAACTTTCAGTTTTAAGATGAATAAGTCCTGAGTATCTAATGGACAGTATGGTGGCTATGATAATTCTGTATTATATTCTTGAAATGTGCAAATACAATAAGTAGATTTTAAGTATTCTCACCAAAAAAAGAAAAAGAAGGTAATTATATGAGGTGATAAATGTGTTAATTAACTTGAGTGTGATAATCATTTCACAATGTATACATATATCAGTATATCAAGTCATCAGGTTATACATGTTAAATATGTACACTATTTGCTTAATTATACCTCAATAAATGTGGGGTGAAAAACATTGTTCCAAGAAGCACATAGACCCCTCAATTACATAGAAATTATACATTGATTCTGTTCTTATTTGCTATTTTGAAATGTATTTAAATGTGACAAATGTATTTAAATATGTATTGCACACATGTTCTTAAAAGCCTATTTGATCTTATTATTTGTGATTATTCTTTTCATAAGGTAGAAACCAAATAATGACTTGAAGTAGCTGGATTCTGAAACTTCATAGCATGACCAGTTTTTTTGTGGCCAATTTACTCAGAATGTGACTCCTGGTTAATTCTCGAGGATCTAAATAAATTAGAAGCACGTTCTAGTGTGAAAAGAGACCTTAGTTATACACAGTTCATTAATACCACTAATGTGGTCACTCTTTCCACCAAGTATTGAATGTTACATTAATTCGGTAGAATCTAAGTGTTTCCTATGTGAATTAACTTTGTTAACCTCACATTTAATTTTATCCTAGCGATATTTCCCTTTTCATGGAATTGAGCATGGATACATACCGTAATGTATTTTCTAAGAGTCATTTAAGAGTATAATGAAATTATTTCTAACATATGTCAATTTACTCCATTTTATTTTTTATAGAAACTTAAAATCTCATTTTTTAAAGAGTAGAATCATAGTGTTAAATAAATCAAATTAGTCATTATTTGATCCAGTCTGAATTTGAGAATATACTCGCCAAATCCACTTGGAACTTAAAATATATAGAGCCCATTTATTTTGTTACCTATAATTTCTAACCTGTTAGTTGAATTCTAACAACTTTTCTTCCCATCATCCCTTCCCACCCTCCCTCTATACATATTAAGGCATGAAGTGATGGCTTTGAGTCTGATTACACAGCCAGACCTAGAGCTATGTGATGCCAGTTCAATCATTTTATTTTCTCCTTTTGTCTCCATATTTGGCTCAAATCGATCACTCTGAATCTCAGGGTATATTTTGTGTAAGGTAGGATAAAGATACTCTTATCTTCTGTGAGATGCTAAAAGAAATATTGGAGCCATGGATTCTTAGGATAAAGCGGTAATCAATATACAGAGATTAAAAATGAAAAGAAACATGCTCCCTCTTAACACTGTTGATCTAACAATCAAAAATCGCCTAAAGCAAGGTCTGACTTATTGTGTATCAACCATATATTTAATTAAGTTACACAAGAACCAAAGAATGTAAAACATAAATGTATGGCACAATAAATTGTCACCATGAAAATACTTTTCGGGTTAAGAAACACAAAATTGGCATCATCCACAAAGAAGCTCATTGATGTCCCTTGTCAATCACTATCTTTTATTTCCTATACAGAGGGAACCAATGTACTAAATTTTCACATAATTGGTTTTTCCTGAATTTGAACTGTATATGCCTATATATAGACAGTCTGCATTATTTTCTAGCTTCTTTCCTTTAAAATTATGTTTATGGGAGTTTCTCTGTGATATAGTAATTCATTCATTTACATTTCTATAGACGATTCCTTTCTGGTTGTTACACACTGATTTATCTATTCTACTGTCCATCGTTACATTTTTTTTTTCCTTTTTTGAGACAGAGTCTCACACTGTTATTCAGGCTGGAGTGCAATGGTGCCATCTTGGCTCACTGCAATCTCCACTTCCCAGATATAAGTGATTCTCCTGCCTCAGCCTCCCAAGTAGCTGGGATTACAGGCATGTGGCACCAGGCCTGGATAATTTTGTATTTTTAGTAGAGATGGGTTTTCACCATGTTGGTCAGGCTGTTCTTGAATTCCTGACCTCAGGTGATCCACCCACCTCAGCCTCCCATAGTGCTGTGATTGCAGGTGTGAACCACAGAACCCGGCCATGTTAGTAGATATTATTATATACATCACAGATATATTACCTCCACATGACTTTGTATGCCTATTTATTACTATTTTGAAGTTTTTCTATGAATAACAGTTTTCATAATTTTTAAGAGAAGTCTAATTTATCATTTAAGTATTAGTCTTTTTAGGCCATGGTAAGTAATCTCTGCTTACTCCTGGGTCATGAAGGTAATATCTAAAATTATCTTGTAAAAGATTGTTTTAGTTTTCTTGTTCAGTTTTCAGCTCTGCTAAAATTTATTATCTGCATATAGATTAATGTAAGAGTCAAAGTTATTTTTTGTTGTTGTTGCTGATGTCTGTTTATTTTTACTCATAGTGATATTCAATTGACTTAACACGATTCACTGAAAATTTCTTCCTTTCTTTTTGCTTTGTAGTCCACCTTTGTTATAAACCCCATGTCTTCAAATGCATGGGTCTGTTTGAATTCTATTCTATTCATTTTTTTCTCTTTGTCTCTTTTGAAACCAATATCACTCTAATCTTAGCTTTGTAACAAATCCCAATATCCAGGAGTATAAACTTGGTAAACTGGTTTTCTTTTTCAGTAGTACCTTCAATATTAATGAACTTGTAAATTTCAACAAATGATTTCTAGATTTTTTCCCCATTTCAGTACTTAATTAATCAACTACCAGAATCTCCTGTAACTTGGCGTTTTGCTAAAGCCGATGTGCCTGTTCAATCTCACCGCAATGGCATGTCTTGAGAAGCACTTGCCACATAACACGAGTCTATGGCAAACGCCTCTTCTCTGTAAACATTCAAATTATTGCTATAGTGACCCAGAGTTTGTGATATAAACATTTGTAACTGGTGTGTATTTACTTTCTCTTAATTCATTTTGGATTGATAAGCAAACCTGGCATTCATAGAGTTTAGCAGAGTGGGTGAGCCACCACCATAATATGCACAGCACTTGTAAGCAGCTGCCCAAGCAGGAACATGTGACTAGTTCTCGCCAAAAACATGTGAATAAGTGTTTCTTCCCCACTTTAAGTCCAAAGCGATTACAAAAGGGGCCTGCTTTCTCTGTGCTTTCTTTGCCTTACACTGTCTAGACTCAGGTAACTGGATCGAAGGAATTCTGGAGCCACTATCTGGCAGGGGGCCTCCTTGCAACCAAGAATATCTAATCAGAATCAAATGCCATGTAATTAATTTTTTTTTACTTAAGACAATTATTTTACTGATTCATCAACTGTCTTCCTGAGATGAATATTTTGCTACTTTTTGAACTTTTTTTAATACAAGCATTTAAAACCACATATATTAGATTATTTTGCTATTTCTGTAAAATTGCAGTATATAATATTTTCATGATTGTGAGTTTGTTTTAAAGTTTTCCTAATTTCCATTCTAATTTTCTATTTGATTTACGCTGATGAACAGGATCATCCATACTATGCGTGCCGTTTTAATTATATTTTTGACACACAACTTATTTATATTGTAAGAAATAAATTTGCTCTATAACATACAAATCCTAAATATTGTTCAGGTAATTTTCACAAGAATGTCATATATTTTTCTATAACTGTTGCTAAGAGATTAAAAATTTTTAAAAAATTTCCATTTATCAAATTTGTTATACGTCTGTAGGTTATTATTGTTGCTGTTGTTTAAATTAGGTTGATCTGACTACTAAGAAATATACGATGTTTCATTTGGTGATTAATTGGTCTATGATTTTATGTATAAAATAAGACTATGCTTTTAGCTATAATTGTTTCTCTTGTGTAAATTACTATTCATATAAGAATTATTTAGGTTTGTGTATCTATATTTGCATTCATTATTTTTTAAGGTCTGGTTTGAGAATGATTTCTTCCAAAAATTATTTGTATTTGTTTCTGTCAGAAATTTAAGGTCAGCCACCTGGGATTATAATAGACAATATGCTTAGGCTGTTTTTCTAGACAACATATATCACACGAATTTAGTGTAACAAGACTTGTTATTGCTGGTTTATGCTGAAGATTTCTTATGTGAGATTTTTTCCCATTTATTTTTGCATTTCACAGTCAGTGCCAAAGATAGAATTCTACTAATCCAATGATGGCCAGTGGGGTGGAGACAAGGGGTTTATAGACAGACTTAATTTAAATTTATAAGGAAGTAGACTTTGGGCACCATACTGTCAAAGTTCCTATTCGTTTTCCCACTGTGCGTGGGCCCTGGGTTTTCTCTGCTAACCTCCAAGGCTTGAGACATTATGAAAAACTACTCATTATTTCACTAAATTAGACAAATACCTTCAAGGTGAATGTCAACTACATGGCTTATTTCATATCTCTGAGTTATAGGTTGCTCTTAGATTTTGGCCTTGATACGCCTTATCTTATTTTGTTAGTTCATAGATGCATTTAAAAAGCTATTTCTTAATATATCATTTTGCATTTTTTATTTGTTTTCAACAGCCATTCCAACTATACTGCTAGAAACAGGAATACTATGTCTAATACGTTGTGCAGATTTTTGTACAGATTAAATCATGTTTCTCTTATTTCATCTACCACAACATCTAACTAATAATAAAGATGCAATTGATTTTTATTATTAGTTTATTGATATTCAAATCACCTTAGTTTTACTGAAATGACCATGGATATAGCTAGCATGCTACTCTGTAATACAACATAAATGTCTTCATGGAAATGTCAATCTGGTGAGAAAGACCTACCTATGTGAATGTAAATATAAAAAAAGGAATATTGACTCATTATATATTTTAGATTGCAACTTAACTAGTGTATCAGCTGTTTTTAAAGTTCTGCCTTTTTTCAGGAAATATTTTAATGCAACCTGTAAGTACAAAATAAAAATACACAAAAACAGCCATATTAGGATTTTAGGTAAAACAAATCTTTGTGGCCCTATGTGCTCTGTTCCTGGCCACTGTCAAAATTGTATTTCCCTTGACGACTCCACTGGCTTACTCCCTAATGAAACTCAGGCTGGTCCTGGCACTGGCCATGTTGTTTTCTAACACGGAGACTTTGCACATACTGTAACGACTAACTGGGATCCTTCTCTCCAAGTCTTCATAAAATCACTGCATACTTTCAATTCAGTCATCCCCTCTCCAGAGAGGTATTTCCAGTTAATTCTCATTAAAGCAGGCATCTTCTTTTACTATCATTTATTATCCTTCCTATCCTAAATAGTCTTTAGAAATACCTGGAATTAAAATATGCATTTTAATTGCTTAGTCATTGTATGCTTTCCCCAAAGAATTGTTTTATTTTTATCACTCTAATAAAATAGATTAATGATGAGACCAAAGGTGCTCAATAAATGCTTGTAAAGGGAGTGTAGAATATTGCATTATTTACACATGTTTACAAAATGGGCATTTTCCTGATACCTAATATAAGGAACAGAAAATCATGTAAAAAATAAAAATATGTATCTATAGGAAAGGGAAAGCTTTCAATAAATAAATACCCTAAACACAGAAAATTATGGGAGATAATTTATACTGCCATAAAGCCAACACACAAAACAATACCAGGGTCTTAAAAATGTTTCCTAGTTTGTGATAAGACTGCAGATCTAATAGGGCTAATTGGAGAAAATCTCAAAAGGCCTCACATTGCCTAGTTTGGAGAAAAAGAATAAAGGACTTGCATTGCCATGATACAACAGATTTTATTTATCTTGGAATAGAGGATGCTGTCTCAAAAGAGGAGTTAATACTTGGTCAAACATTAACTCCTGGCCAATCAAAATCTCTGCTTTGATCTCCCTCATTTTTCAAAGAGTGAAGATGATAACTGCAATAGTCATCAATTTATTGAAAAAGGGAAGCTTGCATAGAGAACAGCATGTGTTTATCCATGCTGTGGACCAAATTGTGTCCATCAAAAATCAGTATGTTGAAGCCTTAAAATCCAATGTGATGATATTCGGAGATAAGGCTTTTGGGTGGTAATCAATTCACAAAGGTGGAGCCTCTGTGATGGAACTAGTGTTCTTACCACAGAAAGATCTGCCTCTCTCTCTTGCTCTGTCTCTGTTCCTCTCTCTCTTTCTCTTTTCTCTGTAAGGATACAGCAAGAAGACAGCTATCTCCAAGCCAGGAAGAGAGACCTCACCAGGAATTCAATCATGCTGTTGCCCTGATCTCAGATTTCCCAGCTTCCAGAAGTGTAAAAACTAAAACTGTGTTGTTTAATTAATGATATTTTGTTATAGCAACCTGAGAAGAGTAAGATCTGTTAAATAAATTATAATTGTTATTTACCTTTTGTTGTCTTATTACAAATGTAGTTATCCTATGTCTAAAATTTGTAAATTTATTTATTTATTTATTTATTTATTTATTTATTGAGACAGGGTCTGACTCTGTCTCCCAGGCTGGAGTACAGTGGCATGATCTCGGCTCACTGTAATCTCTGCCTCTGTGCTCAAGCCATCCTCCAACCTTAGCCTCCACAGTAGCTGGGGCTACAGGTGTGCATTAACATGCCTTGCTAATTTTTTGTATTTTTTTGTAGAAATGGGTTTTTGCCATGTTGCCCTGGCTGGTCTCGAACTCTTTGGCTCAAGCAATTTGCCTGCCTCAGCCTTCCAAAGGGCTGGGATTTCAGGCATAAGCCACATTGCTTGGCCACTAAAACACATGATTGAAAAGTGGAAGAGGCCCTCATCACACCACAGGACGTAATTCAACCCACGGGAGCTGGCTTCAAATACAGGCTTTTCAAATAATAAAAGGAACAAAACAAACAAACAAAAGCCTAATGTATGAATGCTCTTCATATCAACTGCAAATCCTACTATAGATTAGATTACATAAAAAAAGATTAGATCTATATAAAATTAGATCTATATAAAAAAAGAAGACAAAAAAATAAAATACGTAGCACGTCTAGGAGTAAATAGCTTTGTCACAAGATTAACACAAACATTTTACAAGAGTGAGAAGTATATTGCCCACAAAGATGTATCAAAATTTGTTTCATCACTTCTGTTACTCGAGGATATAAATTTATTATTTTTCTACTCATAACTTCTAAACACAACTGTATACCAAGCAAATTATTAAATGAATTTTTAAAGACTCTGAAAGGCAGCAGATTGTCTTGGACTTTAGGACTTGAAGAAGTACAATGGAGTGAATTCCCTGGGTTTTGTTTTTCTTTTTGAAGTATCCCAGGACTGGAAAGTGCAATGCCAAATCACTGATAGTCATAAGCAAAAGAATAATGTCAATGAAATGAACAACAACAAAAAACTCAAATAAGAATAGTCTATTCTTTCTGGCTTTATAAAGGACCCTGAAAGCAAAACCCCAACAGAGACCTAGCAGAAGTTTCAGTTCTGATTCTACTGGAAACCTGAGAGTCAGAACTGAAATTCTTTGCTAGGTCAGAGAGTTAGTATCAGGTAAAAATATGGTCACTGTTGATGGTCTGATTCATTAGTATAAGAAGTAACAATAAATGCTGAATGCATCCTTGTCTGCTCAACAACATTCAGGAAACCACTGATGAATCTGACAAAAACCACAATGATGCCCTGACCATTCCAGACCAAGCTCCGTAACCTAGACCTGGTGAGTGGATGAATGGACAAGCAGCTGTAGCAGCCAAGTGTTCATGGTTTGTCCCGGTCCCTGTCCTACAACCATGTTATCTGTAACCAGAACAGTCCCTCAACATCTGTAGCAGCTGCAAAGCCCTGCATCGACCTGCTCTCTCTGAAGAGACACAGGCCCAGTGGCTTATGACCATCTCTCTCCAAACATTTTCCACTGCCGACAGGAAGCTCATGTAAGTTCTGTCTTTGCAGATAGCATCAACAGGGATTAGACAGGAGCTCCTGGAGCACCAAACAAATGAACAGAGGAGGATAGCTTTGCTAGGAGAAGAAAATGAAACAATCAGCGAAACAGCAACAAAACTGGCTACAAAATTGGAGCCTGCCTACTAAAATAAATAATTGAAATAAGATCAGGATTCTAACAAAATCACCAAAATTTCCAAAGCACAAGTGAAAATCAGTCACGTTACATGAAAAATTAGAAAAACCTCAATTAAAATGAGAAAGACAATAAACTAACAACAGGACTAAGAACATAATACAGATATTACTTGATATGGATTTAAACCAGACATCCTAAAAATGCTTCAGCAACTAATTCCACATTTCCGTAAACCAAACAAAAAGTTAAAAATTGCACCAAAGACAAAGAAAAACAGGTTATTAGATACAAACAAACAGAGGACTTCCACCTCCAAGAAAATAAGATATTAGTACTACTTTTATTTATCTCCTAAGTACAATAAACTTGGATATTGTATATAAAACTGATATATGAAAACTGAACAGTGGAGAGAATGATCAGAATGGGTAAGGCCTGTATGACCTGAAAACAACATGGTTGTGAGTTTCAGAGTTCTCCTATTGCTTCACGGGTCCCAAAATAGGTCTTGGAGTATCCAGCAACCTGAAATGCCCATAGATGTAAATAGTAAATGTCCTCACAAAAGCCAGCCCTCTGCAGTGAAAAACAATAACAACAACAAAAAAGCAAACAAATAAACAACAACAAAAATAAAAAAACAGCAAAAAGCCAGCCTAGAAAGACAGGCTATATTTAGAAAATAACAACAAAACACTCTAAAATAAAAATGTAGCTCTACCTCTATCCATATATTAGCAAAGGTTGAGTGATTTTTTGAAAAGATAACTAAAATTGAAAAACTTTTAGCTAAACTAAGAAACAAACAAAAATAAGGTCTCAAATGAATAAAATCTGAGATAAAAAGGGAGATACTCCAACTGATACCACAGAAATACTGTATAAGAGACTATTATGACCTAAAATAAACCAACAAATTGGAGAACTTCAAAAAAATAGGTAAATTCCTGGACATATATAACCTACCAAGATTGAACCATGAAGAAATAGACTATCTGAATAGAAAAATTAGTATGAAGGTTGAATCAGTAATAACAACTCTACTATTAAAGAAAAGCCCAGGACCTGATGGCTTCATTGCTGAATTCTATCAAACATTTATAGAAGAACTAGTATCACTTCTTTTCAAACTATTTAAAGAAATAGAAAAGGGGAGATTTCTCCCTAACTCATTCTATGAGACTTATGTTACCCTGATTCAAAACTAGATGAGAACACAAAAAAAATAAAATTACAGGCTAATATCCCTGGTATACATAACAAGAACAACAAACTAGCATATCAAATTCAAAAGCATATTAAAAAGATTATTGAGATGGTTATTGAAAGCATATTAAAAAGGTTATTGAGATGGTTATTGAAAGCATATTAAAAAGTTATTGAGAATGATGAAGTAAGATTTATCCCAAGAATGCACAAATATATATATACATATATATACATATATATACATATATATACACATATATATACATATATATATACATATATATATATACACATATATATACACACACACATATATATATATACACAAGATAATAAATGTGATACATCATATTAACAGAGTAAGGGTAAAATCCATATGATTATTTTAATAGACACAGAAAAAGCATTTAACAAAATCCAACATTCCTTCACAATAAAAACTCTCAACAAATTATGTATAAAAAGAATGTACCTAAACAGAATTAAGGCCACATATGCAAACTCACAGCTAATATCACACTGAATGAGGAAACTTAAAGCTTTTCCTCTAAGATCTAGAATAAGATAAGAATATTCACTTTACTATTCCTATTTAGCATAGCACTGGAGGTCTTAGCCAGATCAATTAGA
Source organism: Alouatta palliata (assembly GCA_004027835.1). Taxonomy (NCBI): domain Eukaryota; kingdom Metazoa; phylum Chordata; class Mammalia; order Primates; family Atelidae; genus Alouatta; species Alouatta palliata. Next base: position 14,041 of record PVKV010008885.1, read on the forward strand.
CAAGAAAAGGACATAAAAGGCATCCAAATTGGAAAACAGAAGGTTAAATTGCTCGTTTGCTAACAATATGATCTTATACGTAACTCTAAATATGCCAATGAAAAGCTGTTAGAACTAATAAATAGATTCAATAACATTGTGAACAATGAAGTTAAAATGCAGAAATCAACAGAATTTCTGTAGACTAATGGAGATCTATCTGAACAAAAAATAAAACAAAATTTCATTTGCAGTAGCTCCAAAAGAAATACATAAGAATACATTTAACCAATAAGGTAAAACATCTCTATAACAAAAACTATAAAACATTATGAAATACATTGAAGATGGCACAAGTAAATAGAAAGAAGACATGCCACCTTGATGGATTGGAAGAATTAATATTGTTAAAATGGCCATGCAACTTGAAGCAGTCTATAGATTCAATGAAATATCTATCTAAATACTAATGGCATTCTTCACATAAATAGAAAAAAACAGTCAAGATTTTAGTGGAACCACAGAAGATCCTGAATAGCTAAAGCGATCTTGAGCAAAGAGCAAAGCTGGCATCATGATGCTACCTGACCTCAAAGTGTACTAAAAAACTATAATAATAACCAAAACAGAATGGTAATGGCGTATAAATAGACGCACAGACTAATGGAACACAAGAGAGTCGAGAAATTAATCCCCAGTTTACCTCCAACTTATACTCAACTAACGTGGCAAAAGCACAGCTTGGAGAAAGAACAGTCTCTTCAACATCGGTGCTGAGAAAACTAGGTATCCACAATGCAGAAGAATGAAATAAACCCCTATCTCTCACTGTATACAGAAATCCACTTTATGTAGATTAAAGGCTTACGTGTAAGACCCAAAGCTATACAATTACTAGAAGAAAACACATTGAAAATTCTTCATAACATGGATCTGGGTAAGAATTTTTTAGATAACACCTCAAAAGCATTGGCAATAAAAGCAAAAATAGACAAATAACATTACATCAAACTAAAAACCTTCTGCACAGCATAAGATACAATCATGAGCTAAAAGACAATCTACCAGATGGAAGAAAATATTTACAAACTATACATCCGGCCAGGGATTAATGTCCACAATATATAAGAAACTCAAACAACTCAATAACAAAAGCAACCCAGTTAAAAAAAAAAAAAAAAAAGAAAAAGGAAAAAGACCTAAATGACCTTATGTAAAATAAGACATACAACTGGCCGAGAGGTATATGAAAAATGTTCAACATCACTAGTCATCAAAGAGATGCAAATTAAAATCACGGTGAGATATTTTCTCATTCCTATTAGAATAGTCATTATCAAACATATAAAAGATAACAAGTTGAAGTGAGGATGTGGAGAAAAAGGAGTCTTTACACACTGTTGGTGGGAATGAAAATTAGTGCAGACATTATGGAAAACGGTATGGAGGTGTATCAATAAATTAAAAATAGAACTAACATATGACCCAGCATTTCCACTACTGGGTATATATATGAAAGAATTGAAATCAGTATGTTGAAGATGTATTTGCACTCCCATGTTTATTGCAGCATTATTAATAATAACAAAGAAATGGAATCAAGCTAAGTGTTCCTCAAGAGATAAATGGATACAGAGAATGTGGTATACATACACAATGGAACACTATTCAGCCGTAAATAGAATGAAATCCTGCCAGTTGTCCCAACATGGATGAGCCTGAATGTCATTATGTTAAGTGAAGTAGATCAGTCACATTAAGACATATTACATGTAATCTCACTCATATGTAAAATCACAAAAGTTGGTCATGTAGAAATAGAGTGTAAAATAGTGGTTACCCGATTCTGGGGTGGTTGAAAGGGAGGGGGAGATGGGAAGATTTTAGTTAAAAGACACATACTTACAGTTAAATAGGAGGAATGCCTTTCAGCAGGGAGTGGCTTGGCAGTGGGAACAGGCATTTCAGAGCCTGTGGAGATAGGGAGGCTTCCTGGGCCTGAGAGTGCAGAGACGCCTGGGTCCACTCCTGTGGCTGGGCAGCTGCAGTTGTGTCTGGGATCGCGGGGCTCTTGACACTCCAGTTTGGAAGGGGGCGGGGCTCTTGCCTGTTCCAGGCTATCCCTCCAACTTGCCTCCATGGAGTGGGCAGCCCTGGCCGTGAATCCCCCATTGCAATCAGCATCATGGCAGCCCACTCTAAAATGGGTTACCACTGCCATCAGTACATTGTATTCTCCAGGGCAACCATTATATTTTAAGGAGATGTAATTGATGTCTCGGTTAGGATTCTACAAGAGAAACAGAACCTGTGGGAGATATGTATTAAGAGATTTATTGCAAATAATTGTTTGGTGTGATTGTGGTAGAAGGCAAAGCAAATCCAAAATCCATACCGTAGGCCATCAGGAAGGGCCGTCTGGAACTGGGGTTATGTGTTATTTGGATGTTGGGATTATGTGTAAATTTTTTTTCTGTATGTTCTCTATTTCTTAAATTTTTGTGATTTATATATTATGTTTATTGTGTAAAAACATTGCAAACAAACAGCATAAAAATTTGAACTATACTATGTTTATTTTTCATTTTGATTTATAGATTCTTTCATGTTAAATTACCGTAAGGGAAAGAAATAGAGAAAACACAAAAACTAAAAAATCCACTTACATATCTTACAACAATTAAATACTTTATATTAAATATAAATATGACACAGATACACTGATTTTGGGTTACCAGAAAGATGTGGCCCAGTCAGAATAAATTCAACTAATTACTGATAGTTATAAAATAGCATCTTTCAAATATTTTGTTTTGATATGATCATATTCTACAGGAAATATATAACTATTTCACCATGCGGACACAAATCATATTCTATATTGATTTCAGAAAGTGCTGTTTATTCCACAAAAATCCTCAAATTTCCCAGGAGAAGTCATGCCTGACAATTTGTAATTACACAAACCCAATTAGGCTTGAAGTGAATCTTAGATTCAAAAAACAAAAAGAACTAATCTAATGTTTGGAGAAACGCAAGTGTCATGAAAGTGTATTAAAGCTCTGAGGACTGAAGTATTGTATTTATCAATTGACTGAGATAAAAGTCAATAGAATGCAGGCAATTTAAAGCTCAGGCAACCCTAGACCTGAGGGTCCAATTCTGGAAGTTACTGTGTGATTCAGTCTTAATGTTCATTCAGTCCTTGATGTCTCTGTTGAGGATGTAACGTAGTCACTGAACACTGTGATGCTGGTAGTTTATTATTATTATTATTATTAGAATTATTTAATAACTTGCAACTAATTCAGATCCAATGACTTCTTTCTCAGAGCTTAATGATCAATAAAGAGTTCCTGATTGTTTTAAATTATGAAATTCAAATAATGACCTTTGCATATGTATAGGTATTTAGATTTACCTATGCTACTTACTTTTGCATTACCTATTTGCCCTAATTATGATACATATTTACCTCCTTCTGTGTTTTCTTCTTTGGGCAGGAAATCTTTTCTAATTATTATTATTTTATTCTATAAATTGGGAATGTTTCTGTACTTCAGTAATTATACTACACAGTTTAGCTTTCATGTATAAACTAGGAAAGTATAAGATATGTCATAATCTTAAGCCTCTTTCTGAACAATAAAATAAACAAACTGAAAATTTTTTAGATAAGATCATCTACTTCTCAATTTGCGTATTCAGTTTTATCATATTTTCCAACGGAATATACTATATATGGATTGTTACCAGAATTTTGAAAACTCACGAATAATTTGCCTTATCTATGTGGTTCATATTTTCTGGGTGCACTGTTTTTACAGACTTATAGCCCTTATTTCTGAAGTAGATTTTTAAAAACTCTTCAATGAAGTTCTGTCACTAGTGAATGAAAATAAGGTTTTAGTAGGATGAAATGGCACTTTTTTTTGGCCCTGTATTTTCTGGATATGTCATTCTAGATTACAATTCCTTTTTGATACAAAGGATACAAATCATATAGAAAATATTGTTAAAATTGAACTCATTAAAACTGAAAACTTTTGCTTATAAATAAAGAGGGTGGGAGGAGGCAGAGGAGCAGAAAAGATAGCTATTGGGTACTTGGCTTAATACTTTGGTGATTAAATAATATAAACAACAACCCTCCATGACATGTGTTTACTTATGTAACAAATCTTCACATGTACCCCAAAACCTCAAAAGTTAAAGAAAAGAAGAGGTGTTACATTCTATCAAATGGTTTTCCACATTTTTAAAACAATTGTATGATTTTGAAAAGTTTTTGATGTGTAATTATTTCGATTTTTTTAAGCCCACTTTGCATTTCTAGAACAAATTCTAATTGGTCATGATATATTTTTCATTTATATTTATGCCATCAATTTCTGCTTTTAAAAAATTAGTTGCAGATGGAATATTTCTTTCAATTTATTTCTTTGAATCTGTTTGTGTTTTGTAAGCAAAGCGATTTTTTTGTAGGGATCATACAGTTGTGTCCAATTCTTTCATTTAATCTGATCGTGTCTAATTCTTAATTTGGGCATTTGCAACACCTATTCTTGTTTTATTGATGATGTGGTTAGGTTTAAATTTATGATCTTGCTACTTTCTTTTCTATTTGTATTATCTGAGTTTTGTTCAATTTTATCTTTTTCTGTCATCAAATTATTTAAATCTAATACATATCTTCATTCTTTTTTTTTTTCTTAGACAGGGTCTGACTCTGTCACCCAGGCTTGATTGCAGGGCATGACTTCAGCTTACTGCAGCCTCCACTTCCCAGGCTGAAGAAATCCTCCCACCTCAGCCTCTCAACAGCTGGGACCATAGGTGTGCACCACCACAACCAGCTGATTTTTTGTATTTTTCATAGAGACCAGCTTTGGCATGTTGCCCAGGCTAATCTCAAACTCCTGAATGCAAGTGATCTGCCTGACTTGACCTCCCAAAACACTAGGATTTCTGGTGTGCGCCACCACACCTGGCCTATAGTTTATTTTATGCTCTTTTTATATTCTTATTAATTTGTAATAACTGTTTTTCTCTTTAGTGGTGATTTAAAATTTTAGGCTATATGAGCATACAGAAGTATCAAAAGTTCAAATCCAGATTGCTAAAATAAAGCAAATATCACAAAATTGACTTGCACACAGTTCTTGGTTTCCCAACACATACTGATGTTATTTTTATACTGTAGTCTATTCATTGTGCAGTAACACTATGTCTTAAAAACGACAAATATACCTTTATTAAAAATACTTTATAAATGTAATGTTGATAAGGGTCGTTAGTGAGCTGTAATCTTTTTGCTGTTAAATGTAAGGACGATCTGAGCCATCAGTGAATTGTAATCTTTTTGCTGGTGGAGGGTTTTGCCTCAATGTTAATGGTTGCTTACCAATTATAATGATAACTGTTGATGTTTAGGCTAGCTATGGTAAATTTTTAAAATAAGAAAGCAATAAATTTTGCTTTAAACCTAGCCATTGCTTTAACAGTAAAGATTCTGTAGTAATCCAAATACTTTGTCATTTTAAAGATGTTCACAGAATCTTCACAAAAAGTAGTTTCCATCTCAAGAAACTTTATTTGTTCATCTGTAAGAAACAACTCCTCATCCATCTGAGTTTAGTCATGAGATTACAGCAGTTCAGATACATCTTCAGGCTCCTCTTTTAGTTCTAGTTCTCTTGCCTTTTCCATCACATTTGAAGGTACTTTTCCCACTAAGTCTTGAACTACTCAAAGTCACTCATGAAGTTTGGCATCAACTTCTTTCAAGTTGTTCATGCTATTTTTGATCTTCTGCCATGAATCACAGATGTTCTCAATGCATCTAGAATTGACGTAGGATTTTTCTTAGCCCCTTTGCTGGATTCACAGAGGGGGGCACCCTGTGTACTTCGCCTGCTGCGCTCAGCCCTTTGCAGAAGGGAGCACATGAGCTACAGTGTGTGGGGTTTGGCTGGCCACCTGAGTGCCAACACAGGAGCAAGCTCTGTGTGGGGTCACTTGTCAGACCAGGCATGTCACCCTGAGGGGAATGCAGTGGTGCCCAGAGTGGGTGTTAGTGTGCTTATTAGCTCCTTCAGTTCCACTATCCACAGCCCAACAGATGACAGAGTGTGAGCAGCTCAGTTGGTCCCTTGCCCCGTCACGTGGGGTGGCTGCCCTCCACTGGTGAGGGCAAAGGGCCACCATTACAACCTTTCTGGCTACCTGCACTTGATGGGTCCCAAGCTCTTGGCCAACATCCAAGAAGAATGAATTCAAACTGATGAATGAAAAACGATAACAGTGGAGAATTTCACTGAGCAACAAAAACAACTCTCAGCAGAGAGAGGAGTTGGAGAGGGGATAGGAAGGTCAGTTCGTCTTCCCCAAACTCAGATTGTCTCTCCCCAATGCCAAATTGTCTCTCCCTGAGGTCAGGTTCTTTCTGTCAGTGTGACCAAAGTCTGGGGTTTTTATAGGATCCGGATGGAGAGAGGGGGCTTTGTAAGTAGTATTGGAAAAGGCAACATTTAATTGGTTAAAAGGCATTATTCAGAAAGAACCAATCAGGAAAGTACAGTCAAACAGGAATAGTTCTTACTCTGGGCAGTGGGTTTCAGGTTGCTTTTGACTTGAAGGTGGGGTTTCACCAAGGATCTACCTGGGTCTGCCTATGATTTTTCTGCCTTTTGCCTCTTTTAGAATGATTAACTTTTTTCTACATGTTTTCAATTTACTTTGCTCAGATTCATCAGAGGAATAACAATCTGTCAGCTATAGTCTTAGAAAATGTATTTTTTAAAATAATATGATGTAATAAAACTGGGAGACTAGCAAAACTTCTTATTTGAAAGCATTTACTCATGAGTATTAATTATCATGCAAATTTTCATGTGTATTTTACAGATTAGTTCTATTTAATAGCAAATGTCATTTACTTTATGAATGCAAGGTCATACAGAAATCCTTGCTGAAAATGGCAATGAATCATATAAATTAATTTACTTTAAGGTTAGGGTAAATTTATCCCTAAATATCTAGAAATATAATTTGTCTACTTTAATAAAGAGCATGAAAGTCAAAGAAAAACATGGAGGCTGAGAGAAACTAAGAGAAATATCAGTGTTGAGCGATGCAACCATATTAAGAAAGAAGGAAGTCGGCTAAAAAAAAGACCGTGAATTTGTCTGGTAAAATAAAATTCCAGTATAGTAAGAAGTTTATGAAAGATGTAACTTCAAAGCCAATTTGAGAGAAACAAGAAAGATTGGAACTGCAAACCTTTATTTGTTACTAGGGATTTAAAACTTCTAAAATTATTCTTAGTACAATATTTTACATATATGAACATTTTTTAAATTGAGGAAATATTGAAGAGGGAGTGGTTCTATAATTATGCTATAAATATATGATATATACATACATATTTCGAAAAATTTGTAATAAGAATATCAAAATACATTCAATTGGAACTAATAATAGAACATATGCTATGATCTACTTAACAATGTAAGGATTTCATCTCAAAGTAGCAATAAAATATATTCAAAAATTTGCAAAAGCTTTAGCATGCCTAGTAGCTGTAGTGAAATATCTTGTCATCAGTAGTGAACTAATGACCATTTTATTTTGAACCTTACATGCTCAAGGCAAAATACTTGCCAGCTTTGTCCTCTTTAATTTAAGTTTAATGGTTACTTGTAGCTGGAAGCTAGCCACTACTAATAAATGAAACTCAACCAAATTAACATCTGAACTTTTTCCTGCATTATTTACTTTTTACTTTTATATCTAGCCAACTGCCTGACAGTCACAGTGAAATGGGAAAAATAATACTGGCAAAGTTACTTGTTGAGAAAAAGTCTTACTCTGTAAATATTTAGGAATTTTCATACTTACATCAAAAGGTGCACCTCCTTTTTGCGTAAAATGGAAACATTAATACTATTTGAATCAAGAAAAAGAGGAAAATGATTTTAAAAAAGTTTTTTAAATTGTACTTTAGGTTCTAGGGTACATGTGCAGATCATGCAGGACTGTTGCACAGGTACATACATGGCAATGTGGTTTGCTGCCTCCATCCCCTTGTCAGCTTTGTCTGGCATTTCTCCCCATCTTATCGCTCCCCAACCTCCCCACCCCCTGCTGTCCCTCCCCTATCCACTCCCCCAACAGACCCCAGTGTGTGATGCTCCCCTGCCTGTGTCCATGTGTTCTCATTGTTAAACACCTGCCTATGAGTGAGAACATGTGGTGTTTGATTTTCTGTTCTTGTGACAGTTTGCTGAGAATGATGGTTTCGAGATTCATCTATGTCCCTACAAAGGACATGAACTCATCGTTTTTAATGACTGCGTATATTCCATGGTGTATATGTGCCACATTTTCCTTATCCAGTCTATCATCAGCAGGTATTTGTATTGGTTCTAGGTCTTTGCTATTGTAAACAGTGCCGCAATGAACATACATGTGCATGTGTCTTTATAATAGAACGATTGGGAAATGATTTAAAAGACTCAACAGGAATAATATTTTATTTGGGAAAGATCATTACAATTGTTCTCCTATTAACTACAAGTAAAAGTTAAAAGCCAATACTTCCACATAACATAATTATTTATTAAAGGGAAAATGTATACAGTAGAAATCATACTTTGAGTATGAAAACAAACATTCTGTTTTTTACTTTCAGTACAGTATTCAATATGGTACATGAGATACACAACAGTTAAATATAAAATAGACTTTGTCCATGTATATATGAGGAATACATGTTATTAAACTTCTGTTTACTTTTAAAAAAATAGACTTTCTGTTAGATAATTTGGCTAACTGTAGACTAATATATTCTTAGTCTGTATAAGGTAGGTTGAGTGTACTAAATACAGTTTCAATTACAATAGGTTTATTGGAATGTAACCTCATCATAAGCAGAGGGGCATACATATAGCTACACACACACACACACACACACACACACACACACAAACACACATGCGTCAACATCAACATGGAAGGTAAAATAAGGACATTCTCAGTTTATTAAAACTAAGATCTTTTAACAGACTTTACCTTAAAGAATAAGTAAAAGATGTTCTACAAACAAAAATGAAACTGTAACAAAATGCTGCTGTATTTCAGGAAGTGAGAAGGATAGCAGAATTGGTTAAAATATAAATACATGAGTAGACCATCCTTAATATGGGTTTCAAAGTTACAATTGGTGAGGGAGGTAAAAAGTGTAGATTAATCTGTTCTCAATGTTAGTAGAGAAAATTCTTGAAAACAGTTTTTTTTTTTAAAAAAACTTAAGTTCAGAATGTGGTAAGCTACATTTGTATATTTTAGTAACTAGAGAAACTAGAAAAGAAAATTTAAAAATGCAAAGACCTTTTCATCTAACATCTAGAACACAAATGGATGCCCACTGTCACTATTGTTATTCAATATAGCACTTGAAGTCCTAGCTAAGATAATCAGGCAAGAGAAAGAAATAAAGGGCAACCAAATTGGAAAGGAAGAAGTGAAATTATATTTTTTGCAGATGATATGATTTTATATTTGGAAAAATCTAAAAATGCCACCAAAAAACTATTAGAACTGATAAACAAATTCACTAAAGTTGTAGGATATACAATCAATATTCAAAAATCACTACTGTTTCTATATGCCAATAGTGAATATTCTGAAACAGAAATAAAATAATAATCCCATTTATAGTAGCCACAAATAAATTACATATTTAGAAAGTAACTAAAGAAGAGAAATATCTTACAATGAAAACTATAAAACATTAAAAAATTGAAGTGGACACACATACACAAAATGGAAAGATATTCTACATTGATTAGTTGGAATAATCAAGATTGTTAAAATGTTCATACCACTCAAAGCAATCTACAGATTCAACTCAATTCCTATCAAAATACCAATAGACATTATTCACAAAAAAAGAAAACATAATCCTAAAATTTTCATGGAACCACGAAAGACCCAGAATAGCCAAAGGTGTTCTAAGAAAAGAGAACAAAACTGGAAGAATCAGATTACCTGACTTCAAAGTATACTGCAGAGCTACCATAACCAAAACAGCATGGTAGTGGCATAAAAATGGACACATAGAGCAATAAAACAGAATAGAGAACTCATAAACAAATCCAAACACCTACAGTGAACTCATTTTTGACAAAGGTGCCAAGAACATACACTGGGGAAAAGACAGTCTCTTCAATAAATGATGCTGGAAAAACAGGATATCCAAATATAAAGGAATAAAACTACACCTCTATCTTGCATCACATACAAAAATCAAATGAAAATTGATTAAAGACTTACATCTAAGACTTAAAACTGTGAAACCACTACAAGAAAATATTGGAGGAACTCTCCAGGGCATTCATTTGGGCAAAAATTTATTGAGCAATACCTCACAAACACAGGCAATCAAAGCAAAAATGGATAAATGGGATTGCATCAAGTTAAAAAGATTCTGCACAGCAATGGAAACAATCAACAAAGTAGAGAGACAACCTGCAGAGTAGGAGAAAATATTTGCAAAGTACTCATCTGGCAAGAGATTAATAACCAGAATATAAAGGAGCTCATAAGACTCTATAGTAAAAAATCTATAATATGAGCCAAAATTAAGCATGATATTTGAATAGACATTTCTCAAAAGAAGACACACACATATCAAATGGGCATATAAAAATGTGCTCAGCATCACAGATCATCAGGGAAATGCAAATCAAACCTACACTGAGATATTATCTCACCCCATTTAAAGTGGCTTTTTTGTTTTTTCCAAAATATAGGCAATGACACATGCTGGGGAGGATTTGGAGAAAAGGGAGTCCTTGTACACTGTTGATTGGAGTGTGCAAATTAGTCACTATGAAGAACAGTTTGGAAATTCCTCAAAAAAAATAAAAATGGAGCTACCATATGATTTAGCAATTCCACTGCTGAGTATATACCCCCAAAGAAGGGAAATCAGAGTATAAAAGAGATATCTGTACTCCCATGTTTACTGCAGCACTATTCACAATAGCTAAGATTTGAAAGCAACCCAAGTTTCCATCAATGGATGAATAAATAAACAAAATGTGATACAGTACTACTCAGTCATAAAAAAGAATGATATCCTGTCATCAGTAACAACATAGATGGAACTGGAAATTATTATGTTAAGTGAAATAAGTTAGACACAGAAAGACAAACATCACATGTTCTCACTTACATGTGGGATATAAACATCGATAGTCAATAATAATTTAATTGTACATTTTAAGACAACTAGGCAAGTCTTGGTGGCTCAAGCCTGTAATCCTAGCCCTTTGGGAGACCAAGGTGGGCAGATCACTTGAAGTCAGGAGTTTGAGAACAGCCTGGCCAACATACTAAAACATTATCTCTACTAAAAAACACAAAAATTAGTTGGATGTGGTGGTGGGCACCTGTAGTTCTCAGCTACTCAGGAATCTGAGTTGGGAGAATTGCTTGAACACAAGAGCTAGTTCTTTGAAAAGACCAATAAAAGAGATAAAATTATACCAAGACTGACAAAGAAAAGAGAGTGAGAGAAGACACAAATTGCCAGCATTAGAAATTAAATATGGAGTATCTTAATAGACTCTACAGAATTTGCACAGAGCAATAGATAGGAGAATATTGTGCAAAAATGATACTATATACATACAAATACTATACACACAAATTTGATACTTTATATGAAAGTCAAATCATTTAAAATATAAAAACTGTCAGAACTTCCCCAATAGAATTAGATGTATCCTGTAACTATTGTATAACTATTAAAGAAATTGAACGTGTGTTTGCCAAATGTGTTACAAAATAATCTCTGGCCCAGATGGTTGCATTGAAGATATATCCCCAAATAATATGTAGGTCCAATGTAGGAAGACTTTTGTAGACAAGCTAGTCCTAAGGCTTATATAAAATATAAAGAGACAAATTTGCTTTAAAAATGGAAAAAGAAAAAGAAAGTGGAAAAAATTCATCTTATCCAATATTAATATTTAATATATAGGTGTACTAACTGGCAGATGGGTAATGTAAGGTATATCATACTGTATCACTGGTAAATGGGTAGACACATAGCTAACTGAAATAGAGAACCCTAAAATAGAACTACACAAATTTGCCCGACTAATTTTCGTAAATTGAGCAAAAGCAATACAATGAAGGAAAGGTAATTTTTCCAGTAAATGATGCAAGAACAATTGGATACCCACAGTTTAAAAATTAAAAAAAAGAAACTTCATGCTAAACTCAACACTATGCAAATTTACTTGAAAATGAATTATAGATTCAATTGGAAGATATAGAAAAATTAAACTTTTAGAAAAATACATAGGATTATACCTTTAGGATCAACAAATAAGCAAGGACGTCTTACACATGACATCGTATGCACAAGCCAAAGCAAAATTATGAGCTATTCAAAAACTGTTTTAAAATAGCACTGTGAATTGTCCATTGATAGAATAAAATGGCAGGCTATTGACTAGAAGAAAATATCTGCAAACCAAATTCTTGACAAAGATAAACTCAAAATATGTAAAGAGCTCTCAAATCTCAACTTTATGAAAATGAACAATTCAAATAGAACACAAGCAAAGAGTGTGAACAGCAATTTACCACAGAAAATACACAGAGAGATATTCAGTGTCAAATTACTTGCATGTGAAGTAAGCACACGAAAATATGTTCAACAGCATTAGCCCTTCAGGAGATACATTTTAAAAACTATAGTTTAGATATTACTAGTTACTAATTAGCTGGAAAAAAAATCAGGATTATGGTAGGCAGAATAATGCCTCTCAGAGGCGCTTGTGCCCTGATATCCAAAGCCTGCAAAGTGTTACCTTTTGAATAGACATTTGAATAGACATTTCTATGTCTATTAAAGGCACTGGGCAGATGTGATTAAGGGTGTGGACCTTGAGATGGGGTAATTGCCCAGTTTCATCTGGTGGTTGCAATGTAATCTCGTGAGTACTTAAAAGAAGAGAATGATTCATGGCTGGGTTAGAGAAAAATGTGATGAAGGAAGAAAGATCAGAGATATGAGATGTTGCTGTGTTGGAAGATGGAAGAAGAGGAACACAAGCTAAGGTATGAGGGCAACCTCTTAGAAGCTGAAAAAGGCAAGGAAACAAATTCTCTCCTAAAGCCTCGGAGAGGAATGCAGCTGTGCTGACACACGGGATGAAAGCAATGAGACCTGTGTTAGAACTCTGCCCCACAGAACTGTAAGATGCAAAATTTGTGTTGTTTTAAGCTACTAAGTTTTGGGTAATTTTTAAATGAAAAAACAGCTCACAGCTACAGTGTAAAATTCATGTTTATCCTCATAAGATATCATCTAATACCCTGCTACCACTTATAAAATTTCCAGAATATTTTCAGAGAGATAGAGAGAGAGAGAAAGAGATAAAGAGACAGACTCAGAGACATAGAACTCCAAAAAATAATTGTAAATATTATAGTATTAAAATGATAACGCTTTAATATTTTTCAATATTTACATTTAGTATCAGTACAAATATTATGTCTTTGTGTTAATACAGAAATAATTATTTTACCATCATCAAATTAAAAGGAGCATATACGTACATTTTCCTAAACTGCGAAATGTAGCCCCTTAAAATTTTATGAATGGAGCTAAATTTTATTTCCAAATACAGTTTTCATTTTAACTATATTCACGCAAAAACTAGCTGATACACAGTTTCTCAAAATATAGTATACATATATTTTAATATTGACATAAAAAGTGTATATTTTCTTTCATGTATAAATTTTTATTTTACCATTTCTAGCAACTGCTTGAAAACTTTGACAACCCCAACGAGAATAAAAGATCATTTATGAAAGTTCCAGTTTGCATGGAAGAAACACGACACTCACATTTTCAAACTTCCTCTATCTTTAAAACCATTCAAGCCACATTGTGTTTTTAAGCTAATAATGTTTAAGAAACTCTCACCACCTTGAATAGAACACATTTTTCACCCTCTTTCCATTTACATTTATGTACATTAAAATTTCTCAGATGATTGTTTTCCATTTTACACACGCAATTATTAATTTAATCATCTAATGTTAAAAGTGTGCTAGCGATTTTATTTAATCTGTTGGCTTCCCAAGTCCTGATATTATAGCTATCTTTTCCAGTGTGATGGACATCATTAACTTCAGTGTCAAATTAGAATCTGAACTGGAGTTGGCCATAGCTACAATTTATCTTGAGTATTTCTCTAATTATGTCTTATTTCTCTAAGTGATTTTCGACTGTCAATGGGCCCCAATCAAGATATAATTTTCAATGTCTTGCTTCTTTCTCATTGCTGTTGATTTTCAGCCTTTTCTTTGTCCTGTAGCATCTCAGCTTCCAGCTATCACTTATTGCCAAAAGCATTAAAATAGGGATCATAAGACTGACAAAAAGAACTTTTTGTGGCAATAAGATACCAAATTATGAACAAGACCTAAGGACCGGTCAGTCAAGGATGAAATCATGCACCCCTGCACTTAAGGAACAAACTATTTTCTAACTGCCACAAGGTTTCTCAGTTTCTCCAGCAACCATGCAAGCGTGGGCCTTGAGATAAGCAATATTGAAACAATTGTGGCTCACTTTCCACCAGACACTGACTAACTCACCCCATACAACCCAGCCCATCTCACAAGCCATAAAGACACCTTTGATTGGGAAAAAAAAACTGACTTCAGTAGCTTTTTCCAGATAAAAGACCGCTGACTATAGAGTAGTTCTGGCAGGTGTACAGGGTTGTGCCCTGAGTGCCTGTGTCCTCTGCTTCATCTTTTAATATAAAAGGCCTAATTAGAGTACATGTAAATATTAAGTCTCTAACCCAAAATGAAAAGGGGACATTTGTAACATGCATGTTTGCTTCCTACACATGTAGCTCTACCACTTCATGAATATTCATAGCTCCTCCCATAGCCTATTAAATATGGATAACTAGCCAACCTGCTTGGTATAAATGTCTGTTCCATCTTTCTCTCCCTTGAAGTGCCTGCTTTAGGTCTCTAACAGAGGCTACGATTCCCAGCCTGTCAGGATGTCTGGCCTGCAAACTGCAATCCTTTTTAAGAAATAAAGCTCTCTTTTTCAAATGTATAGATCTCATAATTTTAACTTAACACAAGAAAGCAAATGACATATTGATGTATAAGCAGATCATATAAGAGAGAATACTAGAAAGAAAGAAACAGATGGGTTTTTTGTTGTAATTAATAAATATTAGAAGCCATTATTTTTATTCTCGTATTTAATAGGAATCATCTCTTTGGAAGTGACTGTCAAGCCTCAGAGGGGTTGCGGTTTTCTTTGTACCTGACTTCTCCATTCCATTAAAGCCCTTCTCTTCGACTGTCAAGTTAGATTATCCTTTCCTCCAAGGTGTTTCTTCACATCACGTTGCTTCTCTTTCATTCCTCTTCACATCAGCTGGCCATCCTAATCCACCTGCCCTTAGCATCAAGCTCAAGCTGTTTATAACCATGCATCCAAGTACATGCCTAGAATTCCTGCTTTTGTCTGTGAGAAGGGAGTCAATATTTTCCAAGTGTGCTCTCTAGTAAAATGTTAACACTCTTGATTATATAATAACCTTGGTTATAGAATCTATCACTTTATTGGAAATAGTACCAGGAGAACAAAAACCACTTTTTAAACAATAATTAAAACAGGGAAGATATTGAAATAAGAGAATATTGATCTTCTTCTTCATTTTTACTTTTATTGATTAAAAACAATTAGAAATATCTATTAGACACCATGTTCACTTGATAAGCATTTTCTCTTTTACTTCTCACAACAAGCATTTTGAGAGTAATACAGTTATTAGAACAAATTACCAACAGGAAAATCAAAACTTAAAGGGTCAATGCCAAAAATCACACGGTGGAAATGTGTGGGTTGTGTATCCAGGTATTATAATTATACAGCTGTTTGTTTTTTAACAAAATATGTCATTATGCTTTGTTTCTACATTATATACAACACAGTTTAACATTTATCACTTTTAATATAATTAAAAACTATACTATACTAGATGTATAAAGGCATCACAGAGTTGTGACATAAATTTAAAATCATAATTTTAATCTTGACTCTTTTGCTTACTGGCTATACAACATTAATCAAGTCATTTATCCAATATATTTGAATTTACATACTGGTAAAATAAGTTTGAGCCTTAATGTAACCAGGTTAAGGGACGAGACAGGCCCAGCTCCCTCCGCAGATGGGATGGGCCTGAGGTTGCTGGGTTCTCACTCCCTGAAGAATGGGGAGAGGGCCCTGGTGGCATGGTGAGCTCGTTCAAGTAAGTATAGGACCCAAAGAGTTTTGCAGAGAGCAATTTATTAGACAGAGAGAGAGAAGTAGAGAGAGCTCCCACACTGTTGTGGAAGGGGATCCCAGAGAGGGAAATCTCTAGAGGGAGAAAGGGAGAGACAGCTCCCACTTTACTGTGGAAGGGGATCCAGAGATGGAGTCCTTATAGGTAAGGGAGTATGGGGGATTTTAACTCCAGAGTTACTCCTGCCCCATTCAAGTTCTCATCCAGTGAAAGGAGCTTTTTCAAACTTCCTCTGGAGTGATTGATCTTTGACTATGATATTGAATTGGTTGCCTGGTCCACAATCAAACCCACCTCCCTCAGAGCTTTTGGTGGGTTTTCTAAACAAAGGAAGTTCACCTGGGCTATCTACCCAGCCTGTGAGTGGGAAAGTTAGACAAAGAACTCTAAAGTTCCTGGAAGGGGACATGGATGAAGGCCTATCGGGAATGTCGCTGGGAAATTTCTGCCTTTGAAACCATGCCCCTTGTGGACTTCGTTTTCCTTGACACAACCCCTCGTTAATACTAGACAACATGCTCTTTAAGTTGAAATTCTAATGATTGCATAATTTTACATATATTTGTAAAAAGATCAGTGATAAAATGATACAAATTCTAGATAAGTTGCTTACTATAAATGTTGTCTATTTATAATATAGTTTCATATAAATGTTGTTTTCTTATTTTAAATAGGTAAATTGGAAAAGACTAGTTCTTAGATATGTTAGCATTATTGCAACCATGATTTTCTTTTTTTGTTGTTTTTTAATGCTTATATTGTTAATAAGTATCACTAGAAATAGCCTACAAAGTCAAAAGATTATCTTAAGACAATAGAAATGTTTGTTCCAAAAATGAAATATCTTCTTCATTGTTAGTAAAACATTAATAAGATGGTTATTAAATCCTGGACATTTTTTTTTTTGGCATTCTTGCTAATTTGTATGGAGTGACTGCACTGTGAAAAGCACAAGCTAGATTTCAGTGCTTTTGTAATTTTATATATTGTTACCATTGAATATTTAATGATATTAAACTTTCTAAGGACATTATTAAAAATATAAAACTTTGTTATTCTCTTATGTCAGATAACATGAAATCCTAAAAGGTAAAATTTATAGTTTCACAACTGAAATAACAGAATATTCAGGCTGAGGAAAGTTCCTTTTCAATTACTTATGAGAATGTAGAATCTCAAAGAAATGGTTGTTCTATGCTTACCCTGAAAGGAGATTCTAGAATTACAAATATACCAAGTTATATGTAAACATCAAGGCTAGGGAGGCCTTTTGTTTCTTTTAAACGTTCTTAGGCACTAACTTTTCCATAAAATGTAGGCAAATTCAGTAGCATCAATAACCAAATTAATAATGATGGATGACTGTTGTAACCCACTTGGGTTCCTCCATTAATGCAAAGAGCTGAAACCTCTGTGAAGCAGTTCACATCTGAGAAAGTCCTACTAATATTTTAGTGCACGAAAAATTATTTTTCTGGAGAAGAGTGTTGCAAGGAAAAAGTTCTAAAACAATTTTAAAAGTGAAGTGCAAAGTCAGACAATGGCACAAAAAGTATTTTTAGAAAAAGTCATAATGGTAGTGAAATAATCATTTAAAAAATCTTTGGAGCTGAGGATTAAAAGGCAATGTTAAGTGAAGTAAATATTCAAGTAAAAATCCAAAATGCTGTAAGAATACATATGTAATGAATCTATTCATGTTTTTAACAATAAACAAAAATCTTAAGTGCTACTCTATTAAATTTCCTCAAATGTAAATACTATAATGAATGACATAACTACTTTATCATAAGAAAAGATGAAGCACTCACTGGCTGAAGCAAAAAGGGAAGTATTTTGGAAAGACACATATTTCAGGGAGTGTAAGAAGAATGTGCTCAGTCAGCTTCACGAAGTGGTAGAACAAATGTCTGAAAACAACAAAGAATTAAAGTACACCCTAGGTCCAGTTAGATATGTGGATTCAGGGCCATCTACCAATGACAAGTTCTGACTTCCCAGAAAGAGATCTACATACTGGAAAGAAAAGACAACAAATTTTTTTCTTTACACTCCTGAATTTTTCTTCCTAACTTCTATCCACCAGAGTCAGTGTCTCAAGGGAAGAGATAACTTTCATTTCTATATCCAAAATAAGAAGCATATACCAAACTTGCAATAAATGATTTTTAATAAATTGATTATCAAAAAATGTATCCATTTGTGACTTCTCCAGAAGCTCAAGCCTATAAAAAGAGATTAGCTTTGTCGTGGTGGTAGTGTGTATGTACATATATATGCAAATGTGTCTATTTTTATGTGAATTGTTTGGACAATGTAATTAAAAACAAAATCTTCTTCCAAACCAGAAAAACACTTCATAAAAGTAAAAGAGATAGAAACACCATTTTATTTTCAAAAAAAGCATTAAACCACGCTGTGATGCACATCATATGCAATTGCTAAGACGTTTGCAAGGACAGAAAGCTATCTCAAGCTTTTGTTGAGCCAAGTAGATACAGCTCAACACATACAGGTTCTCCAAGATAAACAATAACTTTAAGAGGATGTGACGGCACTACTTGTCACACACAGTTCATCCTAAACTCTCTGTAATTGAGGTGACCATTTGTGTTAGCTAATCTGCTTTATCCCAAGGAGAAATAAATTTCATATCTTTGTGACAGGAGGTAGTTTTAGAGCAAGAAGTTAGCCTCTAGTTAGCTGATAGAAACTTGGAGATATGGGTGCTATCTTCCTTGATGGAAGCATTCAAAGAGCTAGTTCCCAGGTCCTTGAGAAGGACATTCTTGGGTCATAAAGCTAACAAGAGGCTTATTCAGCTTTTAAAAAATATTTACATACATATCAAAGAAATAGTGAAAGAATTCACAATGACAAGTTTTTTCAAGTAATTGCTGTGAAATGAGGAGGGAAAAAATGTTTCTTCCTTTATTTTCAACAGGCAGAATTATGCTGCTTATATTTAATTTGCATTTGCCCTCACCTCTGTGTGTGCACGCGCACATGTGTGTTTCTCCAGAAAGAAAGCAAGCCAAGTTTAACGTTTGTATTGTATTGCTGAGAATACTCTATAAAAAAGAAGGTATCGTATCTGGTGGCACTTGGAGAATAATTTGAATCTTCAGGATAAACAGTTTTCCTCTGCATTAGGTGAATCTTAACTTTAAAATCTATTACAAAATAATTTGTCCATTTACCATACTATTGCTTAAAGAAAAGGAGTTTTTTTCCACTGTGAAAGAAAAATATCTTGGGCCCCCAAATTACTAAGCTAAAGGGAAAAGTCAAGCTGGGAACTGCTTAGGGCAAACCTGCCTTTCATTCTACTCAAAGTCACCCCTGTGCTCACTGAGATAAATGCAAATCTGGTTGCCTCCTTTGGAGAGGATAATCAGAAACCCAAAAGCATGCAACCATTTATCTCTTATCTGCCTAGGACCTGGAAGCCCCCTCCCACTTCCAGTTGTCCCACCTTTTCAGTGGAAGCAATATTCATCTTACATATGTTGATTGATGTCTCATGTCTCTCTAAAATGCATAGAACCAAACTGTGCTCTGACCACCTTGGGCAGATGTCATCAGGACCTCCTGAGTCTGTGTCACGGGTGTATGTCCTCAACCTTGGCAAAATAAACTTTCTGAATTAACTGAGACCCGTCTCAAAGTTTCAAGGTTCACACCATGTAATTAAAAAAAATCTTACTGTCAAAGACAAAGGAGCTGATTAAAAAGAGATAATGAGGATAAAACATCCATTCAATCCTTTAACAATTCATTGAATATCTACACTTTATGAAAAAAAAAAAGACGCTAGACCAAAACAGGCCTGTTTTTAACAACTGAAATCAAATGAAAAATTATTAAGGAATTTACCTCAAATCTCTTTGCTGTCTCAAGACTAATTATAATCAAAGTGAAAAAGGAAATGCTAATTAGTTTGCTATAGTTTAAAGTATTTACAAATAAATCATTCACATGTATTGGATATAGTGGCAATATGTTTCCTAGTAAACCTCATAATAGCAAGCCACTGATTCCACTTTTGTAGTCTGACACAAAGGAAAAATAAAAGCAAAATAGTTTTCTCAGACAGTAAATTGTTCTGCATTTGCAATATCAACAACAGATTTCCCACCCAATTTAAAGATATGTCAGTAAAATATATACACTTACATATAGGTAGCTTTATTGTTGGATTTGCATGGTCTCAGGATCTTTGGAAATTTCTTTTGCTCTTGAATACATATTGGTCTAATTTAATTTATGATATTTTTGAATATATATCTGTCTATGCTTCAAGGCCTGGGAACAGTGTTAGTTATTATTGTAATAAAAATGAAATTCAGGTCAGAATACAATTTCTGAGATTTAAATTGCTTTGACTCAGATGGAGATTTGTTGGAACAAGATTTTTATTTTACAGCCCTCACAATTGTATATATCAAGAAGAGTAATAGAGTCTGATGTTAAAATGTAAAACTCTTCAATATCAAATATCTTGCTGCTTAAGTTCAATATTTCTCTTACATTGGCTAAATAGCTTAATAAATCATTCTTAAATTAATCATTTGGTATTATAGGCTTTTCAGCTTCATATTTATTATTTAGAGAAACTTGACCATCCATAGTTGAAAAGATCATAATTCATTTAATTAATTTAAAGATGAGAAAAGCTTTCTAGAATCCTTTGCTTGACTGGAGAATAGTCTCAGGCTGTCTATGATTGTTCTTTTTTATTTTTCTATAGATGTTTCAAGAAAAATAGTTTGTAATCTATTTTTAATACTTAAATATGACAATGTGTTTACTGTGTTTTTAGTCCTGCTTTATTTAGTCCCTGCAACGAAATAGTCTCAAAATAATTCTCAGTATAGAAAAAAATGTCAAACTAACGAGAAAAAGCTATCAGACTTATTTAACTTATATAATTATAACTGAATGGCGGTAATAGCATGTTGATAAATATTTGAAAATATTTGTCTATTACATTCAACAATAAAATTATTATACTTAATTTTAAATGCCTGTAGGATTTACCCTAAGTTATACTAATAACAAAATTTGTCTGGTTTTAAATACTTGCCATTTTATATTTTTCAAATATATTCTACATGTCCGTAATGTTACCGATGCCCTGGAATTATTTCCCATATATAGATAAAAAAAGTATGATGCATTACGCTTGGCATACATGTGTCAAGAATTTCCTAGAGAAAATTCTATCAAGGTTGGACAGATTACACGTCGCTACTTTAGTGTTTACATAAAGAAATTTGCAATGAGTTTTACAATATTAATGGCTATACAATGGCTTGTTATATGCAACATGCTTAGGTTTACACCTAATGAAATATAAGCTGTCAATTGTTTTAAATGACCCATTTTGTAATGACATAACAATATCCCACTCCTCGTCCCACATTTTTGTATTAGTCCATTGTAGCACTGCTATGAAGACATGTCTGAGACTAGGTAATTTATTTTTTTTTAAAAAGAAGCTTAACTAGCTCATGATTCTGCAGGATGCATAGGAAACATGGCTAGAGAGGCCTCAGGAAACAAAACCATGGTCGAAGGCAAAGAGGAAGTAAGCATGTCTTACACTGCGGGAGCAGGAGGAATAAAATGAAGGGGGTTGTGCTACACACTTTTAAACAATCAGATCGCATGAGAACTCTATCATGAGACAATACTAGGGGGATACTCCTAAACCCTTAGAAACTACGCCTATGATCCAATCACTTCCCACCAGGCCCCTCTCCCAACAATGGGGATTACAATTCAACATGAGATTTGGGTGGGAACACAGAGCCAAACCCTATCAACAGTAATAAATATTTTTATTGAATTTAATTTCCCATGCAAAATCTGAGCAATTATGTTATTTGTGAAAGGCTGGGCCAATGGGTTAGAGTTTGAATTTGGATTAGAATCCACCTTATTTCCAAATTAATTCTCTGGTCCATAAACTTCAACAAATATAAGCATCATCTAAGAAATGGAAATTCTGATGCCCATGTCTCAGAGATTCAGAGTTTGTAATTCAGATTTTTGTCCTGGTAACCTGCATTCTAAGAAGCACTCCATGTGGTTTTAAAACTAAACAATTACATGTTGGATTGCACCTATGCCTATGCCCTTTCTCTTTATTACTCTTCTTTGCATACACCTTGATGACCTGAAACTGTATTTGTGAATCCTACTTGTATGGTAAGTTACGAGTGTACCACCAGGGTTTTGGTTTCAAGTACAATGGAGTAAACACCCTTATCTTTGTCTCACCCACCAAATGCAGCTACTAATCTGAAAAATACTAAAATTTGAAATTATTCAGGGATTCTGAAAAGCAAATAGAAATAACAGATTAGAAAAGACAAGAATATAAAAGTTATTAGCATAATTATTTAAAATTTTTCATCACATTTATATAATTTCCTCTACAAAGATAAGAAATTACTTTTCTTGTTGATTATATTGGCTATATTTTAACACTGAATTTCTTTAGAAGCGTTGTCATTTTGGTTTACAAGTTCATTTTGACTGGAAACCTTTTCTTTGAGAGATGGCGGGTGGGGCTATTTGTTTCCTCTGGTTTTCTCTCTTTCTCTCTGTGTAATACTCTCACTGTCTAGTGATTCGTATTTCTGCCACACTTTTTGGGCCCACACAAGGGCAGCAGGTTTTAAATCTTTCTTCAGCATTGTTTCCCAGAAGTGACACTGGGGCTGTGTCAGAACTCATTATAAATTCAGTGGGTCTGTAACTTAGTCCTGAAAAACCATACTGTGCTCTTATCTCCTTCTTCCCTTTCCGCAAATTCCAAAGACATGTCTTTAAATGTAATGTAAACAGATTCTATCCTTCATTTCCAATGTTTCATGAACGCTTTCAGATGTCTAACTTAAAAAATCTTCCATGGACCATTAAAACATGTTCTGTTGTGTTTTAAAATTTGAGTTAATTTCCTTTATACCTCAGGAACCACAATCCCAGCCCCACTGGCTATTCCGGACTTGGAGAACCGAAAGCTAAGATTTCAATCCAGCTCAGTGTTTGTATTTTTGTTCTATTTCTAGTTCACAGAGATAGTCCTAGTTCATGTAAAATTAATTACACGTTTTGTTTTTCAGTTTTTATAAAATGTATCCTTCACTCCTATGTATTCAATAACTAAATTTTCAGACATGAATGACTACACTAACTTAACAATTAATTTATATCATGGTTTTAGGAATTTTTTTCTACTTCTTATGCTTTCTATAGCAGAAGCTATTTTGGAGAACAAATATGCTCCCTCCACTCTTCTTTTCTTTTGGGTTGGGTTTTTCTGGCACCAAAAAGGAGTTTAATCTTACTCTAGCTGGCTACCATTTAGGAAAGAAAAAGACAATGTGGCTGATATATCTACACTTTATTAGTGAGTGCAAGTTTGTGAGTTTGCATCACTTTATCCAAGGATGTTTTGCTCTTCAGAAGAAACACAGGAATACATTTATGGGATTTTGTTAATTAAATTATGAATGTGGAGTTATAATGGAAAAATACAAATTACATTTCAGTATAGCCAAGTATGAGAAAAAGCATCACAAATGTAAAGAGAAAACAATAGAAATGTAAAAGAGAAAAAAAATTTAGTAAAATAGGCAACTGGAATTAAAAGTAATCTAAAGACATTAACATTTAAATAAAATAATATTAATGTTTAAGGGGCCTAGTACCAAACTGGATATTGGATATCCAGAGAATATTGGTATATTAAGACCCTGAGATATTAAGGTTAGATAGATTATGTTATTTTCAATATATGTCCCTCCTTCCCAAGATGTCTCTGTCTCTATCTGTTTGATGTCATCATTGGTCATGTCATGTTTTGATCAGTCATTGTTCAATTCCCTCTTCATCAATTATACTATGGTTTCAAAAGGAGCTGTTCCATTGGCCTGGGCCCCTGAGATAAGAGCCAAAGAAATGGACTGTGGACATTATCGAGCAAGGAGTAACAGGTTATTATGGCTGGAGTGCAGGAAATGGGAGTGAAAGGAGAACACCTTGTCAAGGAGGTAACAAGCTCCAATTCATGCAGAGCCTTGTAAGTTGTAAACAATTTTCCTTTTATTTTGAATAAAACAAAAAGTCATTTCAACATCCCAAGGAGAGGAAACAATTTCTCTGACTTATATTTTTAAATGATTACTCCGATTAGTATGTTTGGGACACATTACAAGAGAACACTGGGAGGAAGTAAGAGATAACAGTGCTTAGACCAGAGTAGTAGCAGTGGAAAAGTAAGGTTAGTTAGATTCTGGATTGATCTGGAAAGTAAACAGAAGTTTTTGTTGAATTGCATGTGAGTTATGAAAAGTTAAATAACATGAATGTTCTCGGTATAAACAATTAGAAGGGGATTGTCCACAATTTCATGCCCATTGAAGTGCTTTGCTGGTGTCACTAAAAACCTGCATATGATTAAGTTCAATGGAATTTGTTAATTTCTTATTTTATATAATCTTCCATCAGCTTTCATCACTGTTTTTAACTCTTCCTGTAACACTTTCTTACACTGATTTTTGTGGAGCTCATTCTCCAGGGTTTCCTTCTTTTTTTTTTTGAGACGGAGTTTCGCTCTTGTTGCCCAGGCTGGAGTGCAATGGCGCGATCTCGGCTCACAGCAACCTCCGCCTCCTGGGTTCAAGCAATGCTCCTGCCTCAGCCTCCCGAGTAGCTGGGACTACAGGCACGTGCCACCATGCCCAGCTAATTTTTGTATTTTTAGTAGAGATGGGGTTTCACCACATTGACCAGGATGGTCTCGATCTCTTGACCTCGTGATCCACCCGCCTCGGCCTCCCAAAGTGCTGGGATTACAGGCGTGAGTCACCGCGCCCGGCCGGTTTCCTTCTTTTTTATGTAGATAATCCCTTGTTTCTTTTCAGACTCATTCTCCTTATTCCTTTCATAAATTTTGAATTTCTTCAAGCCTACATTTGTATTCACTTACCACTTTGCATCGAACACTCTTTTTAAGGAATCTCATCCACAAACATGTTATTGAATGCTATTTATTTCCAGGGATTCCTAGTC
Organism: Alouatta palliata; assembly: GCA_004027835.1. Taxonomy (NCBI): domain Eukaryota; kingdom Metazoa; phylum Chordata; class Mammalia; order Primates; family Atelidae; genus Alouatta; species Alouatta palliata. The sequence goes on from PVKV010008885.1 coordinate 39,519, forward strand.
TTTTATCTGCTGCTCAGAATGTTCCTCTGTTGTCTAGATACATACAATAAAAACCTAGTTAAAAACTACTTTTGGCCGGGCACAGTGGCTCATGCCTGTAGTCCTAGCACTTTGAGAGGCTGAGGCAATGGGTCACTTGAGATCAGGAGTTCGAGACCAGCCTGGCCAACATGGTAAATCCCATCTCTGCTAAAAA